>JASCZI010090948.1:22911-37579 GCA_036250425.1 Stylosanthes scabra
AACAGAATAACAATAAAGTAAATTGATTGAAATTGAAGTTCGGCAGAGTGACAGTAAAATAAACAAACAAGTAATAAAAATAAAAAGTCTGGCTAGTGAATGGACAATAAAACATAAAATGGAACCCTAAAAACTAAGCTAAATGTGGAAGTGAGCTCCCTTGAAATGGTGAAAGGCTCCTCTATTTATAGATGCTGGAATTGACCTATGCGTACGCATGGAGGCTTCATATGCGTACGCATAGGTGCCGAGATCAGCAATTGGGCGTGCCGCCCACGCTTAGATGCGTACGCATGGCTCTATGGGATGCGTACGCATAGGCTCCAGCAATAGCCTTTTAGGTTTGTTACAATCCTTTCGTTCCTTTCACTCTCTTCGGCCACTTCTGCTCCGAACTCCGCCTGCTAAATCCTGAAACACTTAAGCACACACATCAAGGTATCGTGCAGAACGGGAAACAGTTCAAAACACAGTAAATATTGGCCGAAATAGCAGATATTACAATTACAGCCCTAAGGAACTACTAAGTGCAATTTGACCTATTTTGCTAGTGTTCAAGCGATGAAGAGGTGACAATTAGTCAATTTAAGCAGTAAAATAAACCGTTGGAATGGGTTTCATCAACCACCTTAATAGGTTGGTTTCTAAAGAGCTTGTAATTGGTTTACCAAAACTTCGTTTTGAAAAAGACGTCCTTTGTGACGCATGTCAAAAGGGAAAACAAGTAAAGGCCTCTTTTAAACCGAAAAACGTTGTTTCAACTTCTAGGCCATTACAACTTTTACACATGGATTTATGTGGTCCAACAAGGACTATGAGTTTTGGTGGTAATTACTATGCTTTGGTTATCGTGGACGATTACTCTCGATATACATGGACTTTGTTCTTAGCTAACAAAAGTGATGCATTTCGAGCATTCAAACGTCTTGCCAAAGTAATACAAAATGAAAAGAATATAAACATTTCTTCTATTAGAAGTGACCATGGTGGTGAGTTTGAAAATGATCATTTTGAAAAGTTTTGTGAAGAAAATTGCATTGAACATAATTTCTCGTCTCCTAGAACACCACAACAAAATGGTGTGGTTAAAAGGAAAAACTGTCATTTAGAAGAAATGGCGAGAACTATGCTCAATAAGGCTAATATTCCTAAGTATTTTTGGGCGGATGCGGTTGCTACCGCGTGTTATGTTATGAATAGGATTGTCATTAGACCTATTCTTAAGAAAACTCCGTACAAATTATACAAGGGAAAAAAGACAAACATATCCCACCTACACGTCTTTGGTTGTAAATGTTTTATTCTCAATAATGGTAAAGATAATCTAGGCAAGTTTGATGCTAAGGCTGATGAAGGAATCTTCCTAGGTTATTCATTAACTAGTAAAACATATAGAGTTTATAATAAACGTATAATGACTATGGAAGAATCTATTCATGTTGCTTTTGATGAATCTAATCCTCTTTCTCCAAGAAAGAATATTTGTGATGATGAATTTGTAGATAATTTTACTTCACTAAGTTTAGACAACAAGGAAAAAGAGAAAGAAGCTTTCTCAAGTGGAACAAAGAATAATGATCAAGAGGAAGTCATCGAAACAACAAAATCAAATGAACTTCCAAAGGATTGGCGTACATCAAAGGATCATCATCTCGACAATGTAATTGGTGATGTCTCAAAAGGGGTAACAACTAGATCCTCTCTTAAAAATATATTTGCATTTAGTGCTTTTGTATAACGCGCTAGACTTTAGCACCTCATGATCGTGCTAAAATCCAAGAGTGATAGACCTCTTTAAATTACTTTTAATTGCATTACTATATTAATTAATATTGAGCCTCTAATGATACACTTAAATCTTATGGACAAACGAACAAAGTCTCCTCTGTATTTCAGACTTTACCCAATTTATCAATCTTCATTTTAAACCTGTCTTACAGCCAACCAATAATCAGGACAATATATATACATATAAATACCTACATACATGTACAAGTACAAATACCTTAACTTAATTACAGATAGATACGTTACATAGGTACACGTCCTATCCCCCTATACATCATGAATAACTAAAAGCGGGGGAGACCACTCTAGGGAACAACCTTGCCGGTCACAGAACCATGTACTTCATGAATCGAGCTGGATCTTAATCCGGGTACCTGTACCTGCCACTAAAATCATAGGGGGTGAGAACAAAACTCCACGTTCTCACCTTTACAGAATATCATCTAAGTAGCAGTAAGTAGGGTAGATAAGTAAACACCATCTTCCAAAACATTTTCCTCAACTTAAACCTCTTTTCCAAAACGACTTCTTTGAAACACACGCCCTTTTGTTAAAACCTTACGGAAATCAGTTTTAGACACAATACACTCAAGCGACGCTAAAGACCCCAATTAGGCACACAAACATTCATTACAAGCCACTTAGTCAGATAGAGCACTTAATCACGGGAAGCACACAAGCAAACAGTTCAACACAGCAAGCACACACACAAGCAAACAATTCAATTAACAAACAACAGACAGGTAGGCACACCAAACAATGTCAATCAAATGCAAATGATGTATGCCTAAATCCTGCAGGCTAAGATGAGCTCATCCGGTCGGTTATAATAGCCAATCCCGACCGGTCCGGTACTAGCTCCGGACAACCATCGTTCGTACTTCCCCGGAGGACCATTCTTCCCGGCCCCTATCATTTATGATCTCTTTTTCACATTCTATATAAAAAAATTGGGGGTTCCCTTCTCTTTTTCAATGACTAAAACCTAGTTTGGTAGCCGGGACGCTGGCAGGAGACCCCCCTGCCGCTACCGTAAGCCGCGACGTTAGTTCTTGTCCACGTGGAAACAAGAACCCCACAGGCACTTACTACTCCCGATGGTCCGCTGTTGCCGTAAACCGAGTCGTTAGCCCTACAGGCCCCTCTTGATACCTAGGCTCACGGTTCTTATTTTTATCAAACAAGTAACGTGGACTCGGAAGTGGAATTGTACCATGTGCCCTTTTTTCAAAATCGTATAAACACGTTATTCTCAAATCAGTTTGAAAAGGAATCAATTCTAGAACACCCGAGTCGACTCTCTTAACTTAGAAAATGTCGTAGTTTGAAAATCAAGGGATCGAGTCGACTCGCCATGCCCCTCGAATCGATTCAAGATTGTAAATTTAGGTTCTGTCAAAATACGAATCGGTTCCCCATCTTCCTCGAATCGACTCGCTGCTCTTTAGAAAATCTCAAGTTTGCAAAACGCGAGTCGAGTCGATTCGGGTGAAAGGCGAATCGATTCAAGAAATCGTTCAAAGCTTTCTGTTCGAAAACGAATCGATTCCATGGAGGACAGAATCGACTCTCTGGGTAAAGATTTTGATCCTTCGAGTACACTAAGCCCAGCGAATTGATTCAAATCCTTGGTGAATCGATTCCAATAAGTGAAATCTTATGAAATCAGTTCAAAAACAGGTTCTTTCCTCAGCCACTTTCCAATCTATTTCCAAAACACCATGGTACATCACAATTATCATTTCACTCGGCCTCTAGCCACTTATTCACAATTCAAGCCCCTCACTTGGGCATCCATAATCATTATATTCCACTTCCTATCCCGTTACCTTTTATTTTCGAAATCCAACAAATACATACAAAACATGTCATCATCAATCTCAACCAACAACAACAGCAATCTATTCCATTCAACACAAGTACACACGTACAATCCATTCAAGACACTACTCTCAAGTCACCCATTTAAGACAAATCCCCATGCCCCAAAACCATTATTTTCCTTCACTTTTGAACCCACATTTTAAACCCAACATTTACCAACAATACGGCAGAATATTAACAAGTAGCATTAGATAACTCAAGAACAGTGCACATAGGACCAGACACATCTTCAGATATTTACTCATTTACACATAGCATGCTAACTTATCAAGTATTCAAGTTCTAAAGCAGTTTAACCCCTACCTCATTTCCTATGCTCCACCGTAAGCTCCTAACCGTTAGCTCCAGCGGCAGCAGCTCAACGCCTAATCCAATGCAACTCTAAAATGGCAGGACTTCTAATAGCGCATCAAGAACCTGTTCGTGCACCAGTCATACCACAATATTGACAATACGAAACTAATGAGCGCCAGAGCAACCAAATCGCACATAATTGCGCAACTAATAACTAACCAATTCTTACCGTGGTAATGAAACGATTACGACAACGCTGACAATGGTTCTAGTAGCACGCGATAACCACAATATCAGTAACATGGCGAGCTCCGGTAACTCCCAAAAGCGTCAACGGTGGCTGAATATTACATTTAACAACACATAGAACCCACATGCAATGAGTGCATACACCGGGAAACTAAAGGAAAGGCAGAACTAAAGGGAAACTCTCACCGGTGGTGTACTCCGGCGACATTAGTGGCGGTTTGGGTGATCCGCGGTGGCGCCGTCCCCATGCAAACTAGCAACTATCATCATCCCACTATGTTTCCACCCTGCTGGTCCTCTTGCAGCCGGTTCCCTTTTCTTTTTCCGGCGGTCAAAGGCGGTGACGACACCACACAACGGCTAGTAACGCTTGGAAAAAGGTGAAGCTCCGGCAATGCATGCAAAAACGGTGACGAAAGTTGTTAGTGACATGTAAGGAGGACTCACACCGGAAGAGCAAGGTACAGGAGTTAACAATGTTCTTACCGGTGGAGGTTCAATGGCGGCACACATGCAGTGGCGGCAGAACCGACTTCTTCTTCTCTCTTCATTTCTCTCACAACCGCGACTGCATTGAACGTGATGGCTGCTGAGAACGGCGATGATAAAGTCCACAACGGCGACGTAGGCTTCGTGAACGACGGCGGCGGTGAGAAGCCTCTCTCTCTCGTCGATTCGTTCTTCTCCGCCTCAGTTTCTCTCTCTTCTCGAACCGACGGCGGTGGATGTGGTGATGGACGATGACGGTGACGGAAAAGTCCATGTTTGGTGTTGGTGGGTTCTTGGCTAGCGGCGACGAGGAGGATTCAAAGGTGGTGGTGGTTGCCTTCCGTCGAGCTCTCTCTTTCTTTCTCTCTCTCTCTCTCTCTCTCTCTCTCTCTCTCTCTTCGTTACACCCACACACACAGCACCTCATCTCTCTCTGTCTTCTCTGTTCTTTGTGTGTGTTAGGTTTTAGTTAAGTGTGTGTATTGTTGTTTCAATGAGAAGAGATGGTGAGTATTGATGAGTGTTGCTGTTGTCGAAAATGGGAGAAAAGGGGTGTGTGTTCTCTTCAAAAGGGAAGGGGGCGTGTGTTCCGTAAGGAAGGGGGAGGGTGTAGTGTGGGGTTTAAGTGAGGGTGGTGCATAGGAGATTTGTCTATAGTGGGGTAGAAATTAGGATTAAGTGGGATCTTGGGGCTAAATTGCAATTAGGCAAAATTGAAAGGTAGTGGATTAAATTTCTAAAATTTGGGGATGTCACATTTTGTTTCTCAATTTGAACCTTCATCTATTGAAAACGCAATTGATGATGAACATTGGACTATGGCAATGCAAGAGGAGCTTAACCAATTTAAACGTAATGACGTTTGGGAATTGGTGCCTAGGCCAAGTAATCATACAATGTTGGTACAAAATGGGTCTTTAGAAATAAATTAGATGAAAATGGTACAATTGTTAGAAACAAAGCTAGATTAGTAGCTAAAGGTTATAATCAAGAGGAACGCATTGATTATGATGAAACATATGCACTGGTAGCTAGATTAGAAGCTATTAGAATGTTACTTGCATTTGCATCTTCATATGAATTCAAACTTTATCAAATGGATGTCAAAAGTGCCTTTCTAAATGGTTTTATTTAAGAAGAATTTTATGTGGAACAACCTCCCGGTTTCGAGGATTTTGAATATCCCGAACATGTTTTTAAATTAAAGAAAGCTCTTTACGGTCTTAAACAAGCTCCTAGAGCTTGGAATGAACGTTTGAGCAAGTTTTTGATTGAAAAAGGATTTAGAAGAGGAAAGGTTGACACAACTCTTTTTATCATGAATAAAAACAAAGATATCCTTTTGGTTCAAGTTTATGTAGATGATATAATATTTGGTTCAACTAACGAATCCCTTTGCAAGTTCTTTTCTAATTCAATGCAAAGCGAATTTGAGATGTCCATGATGGGTGAACTCAATTTCTTTCTTGGGCTACGAATAAAACAAGGAAAAGAAGGAACATTTGTTAGCCAAACCAAGTATTGTAAGGAGTTGCTCAAGAGATTTGGAATGGATAATGCTAAATCAATGGATACTCCAATAAGCACCTCATGCTACCTTGACAAAGATGAAAAAGGTAAGGAAGTAGATATGAAGAAATATCGAGGTATGATCGGATCTCTGCTTTATTTAACAGCAAGTAGACCGGATATTATGTGTAGTGTTTGCATGTGTGTGAGATATCAAGCTAATCCTAAGGAATCTCACTTAAGTGCAGTGAAAAGGATTATGAAGTATCTCATAGGAACTTTGAATGTTGGATTGTGGTATCCTAAAGGATCAACATATGATCTTGGGGGATATTCCGATTCCGATTTTGAGGGTTGCAAATTTGTGACATCCCAATATTTTAAAGAGTTAAATTACTATCTTTCAATTTTATCTAATTGTACTTTAGCCCCAAGATTCCACCCAATCCTAATTCCTACCCCTATGGGTAACTCTACTATGCACACCTTCACTTAAACTCCACATGGACCAAACCCTAATGTGACTACATACTCCTAACCTAACACTCAAAAGCAGTAGCCTCACAACCTCTCATTCGAACACACCAAAAATAACAAAAAACACACACACTCAACAAAGAAGAGAAACCCTAGCACACCTAAACTCACCCACACAAACAGAAGAGAGAAGGAAGAGAAAAAGGAGAAACGGCGTCAGTGGCAACCACCCCCACCATCGCCGCTGTCGCCGGTGCAAGAAGGAGAGAGAGAAACCAAAACGGAGAGAAAATCGAAGAGGGAGGGAGTGTGTCCCCGTCGTTCTCAACCACGATTCCTCCACCACCGTCGAGTTCACCGTCGCCGCCGAAGGGATCCATGGCCGCCACCGATTGAATTCGAAAAGAAAGAACCCATGGGTATACCTTCGTCTCCGACGCCGTTAGTGACAAGCCGTCGTTTTCAAAGTCACCACCACCACTCCCTTCGGGTTACCTCTGCCGCCGTTCACAGAACCGCCGTTCTGTCCACCCATCGCCGCTGTTAATGGAAGAACTACCCACGGTGGTTATGGTTGCTGCCAAGCTCGAAGAGAAAGAGAGAGAGAGACCCACAACTCCATTGCTGTTGCAACTCCGGTTTGCTGCCTCCACCGCGGCTTACTCTGTCACCTCCACATCGAAGACCCGCCGCCATTCATCGAAGCAATCGTCGTCGCCGTCGTCAAACTCGCCGGAGCTCTAACAGAATCGGTAATCTCTTGCTTAATCCCTTCTCCAATTCCTTCTTAGCGTTTGATACTCCTCTGAATCCTCTATTTTTGTCAATGTTCGTTGGAGCTCGCTCTGTCCGTTCGTAAGTTACGTCTGTGATACAAAAGGAAAGGGTGATGGTAGTGGTTACCGGTCTGCATGTCGCTCTAGCTACTATGGTTCACTGGATCAGTCACCATACGCCCGAGTGAGGGGCTTGAATTGTGAATAAGAGGTTATTGGCTGAATGGAAATGATGATTATGATGTACCATGGTGTTTTGGAAATAGATTAGAAAGTGGCTGAGTAAAGCAGTTGTTTTTGAACTGATTTCATAAGATTCTACTGATTGGAATCGATTCAGCAGGGATTAGAATCGATTTGCTGGGCTTAGTGTACTCGAATGATCGAAATCTTCACCTAGCGAGTCGATTCTGTCCTCGATGGAATCGGTTCGTTTTTTAACAGAAAGCTTTGAACGATTTCTTGAATCGATTCGCCTTTAACCCGAATCGACTCGGCTCACGTTTTGCAAACTTAAGATTTTCTAAAGAGCAGCGAGTCGATTCTAGGAAGAGGGGGAACCGATTCGTATTTTGACAGAAACTAAACTTACCTCCTTGAATCGATTCGAGGTGCATGGCGAGTCGACTAGATCCCTTGGTTTTTCAAAATACAGCATTTTCTAAGTTAAGAGAGTCGACTCGGGTGTTCAAGAATCGATTCGTTTTAACTGATTTGAGAAGAACCTGGTTTTACTATTTTGAAAAGAGAGCACATGGTACGATTCCACTTCCTAGTCCACGTTACTTTTGTTACAAAATTATAACCGTTAGCCTAGGTCTAAGAGGGACCAAAGGACTAGAGCTCGGCTTACGGCAACAGCGGACCATCGGGAGTAGTAAGCGTTGTGGGGTCTTTGTTTCCACGTGGGACAAAGGCTAACGTCGCAGCTTACGGTAGCGGCAGGGGGGCCTCCTGCCATTGTCCCGACTACCAACCTAGGTTATAGTCATTGAGAAAGAGAAGGGAACCCCCATATATATATATATATTATGATGAGAGGAAAAAGATCGTTTACGATTGGGGCCGGCTGATTGGTCCTCCGGGGAAGTACGAACGATGGTTATCCAGTGCTAGTTCTGGATCAGTCGGGCTTGGCTATGATAACCGACCAGGTGAGCTCATTTTAGCCTGCAGGATTTAGGCATACATCATTTGCATTTGATTGGCATTGTTTGGGTGTGCCTACTTATTATTGTCTGTTAATTGAATTGCCTTGCTTGTGTGTGCTTGTTGTGTTTGAATTGTGACTGCGTGTTCCCTGTGTTTAAGTGCTCTATCTGACTAAATGATTTGTAATGGATGTTTGTGTGCCTAATTGAGGTCTGTGGGGTTGTCCCATTATGTGTGTCTAAAACTGATTTTCTACGGGGTTTTAAAGAGGGGTTTAATTTGGGAAAAATACTTTGGAAAATGGTGTTTACTTATTTGCAAGATTTACTGCTGCTTTGATAGTATTCTGTAAAGGTGAGAACATGGAGTTTTGTTCTCACCCCCCTACAATTTTAGTGGCAAGTACAGGTACTTGGATTGGGTTCGAAGTCGGATCTCGAGTCCATGGATTGGTGCTTGCTTGATTTGTTCTAGCAGAGTCGTCTCCCTCGTTATTATGAGTTATGGTATTGTAGAGGGAATAGGCTAGATGACTAAGATATGTAATTGTAACTGTTATGTAAAATTGTATTTGTGTATGTATGTATATATATATATATCTGAGTGGCTGGCTGGTCAAACATGTTTAAATGATAAGATGGAGATTTGGGTAAAGTCCGAAATACAGGGGAGACTCTGTCCATTGTCTGTAGAAATAAAGTATGTAAATAAAGGCTCACTACTAAATAACTATAGTATTAAAAGTAAAGGTTTTAAAGTGGTCCATAACCCTTGGATTTTAGTACAATCATGAGGTGCTAAAGTCTAAGGTGTTATACTTGGTATCAGAGCAGTTCATCCTCATTAGAACCTTGGGATTGGACTGATTATGCTTCATTGCATACTCTATGTGTCTGTAATTTGAGTGTCTGTCATGCATTAGATCTTGTCAAGTGGATAAGAGATTGAGTTTTGTGCATGACCGTCTATTTATTTAACTCTATTAGCCTGCAGTTGCATGATTCCTGGTATTAAGTCCGGCCAACTTAATGCAAATGGGCATGTGAAGGCGGAAACTAATAGGTTATCATGGACGAAATAGGAGTAATAGGTAAGTTAAGTCATGAGTTTTAGGAAACACTAGAATTAGCTATTCGGGGTTTTGGGTAACGCTATGGATAGTTTCTCGAATCTAACCATTTGTGTGCTTATTCTTGGTTAATATCACGCGATTTTCCTTCGTTCCTTGCTTCGATATTCCTTGTTCTGAGCTCGCATTCTTGAAAAGTAATTTGAATATTCTCTAATTATGCTCTTTTATTCGTGTGCTTTGTCGTTCATTGCATATTTCTACTTGAACCCCCTCGTATATCTGCCATTGTTGCTTGAGAACTTCTCTTATTTGCTCATGTGCCCTTTAATGTAACCTTGAAATTGCTTGTTGCATTAAAATATTAATTGAAGCCTTCCAAATCTCCTAATTAAGTTGTCTTCTTTTAAGAGTCTTGTATTTCTTGAAATCCGCACGCTTATCTCGATATCTTGCGCTATCTTCAAGTTCTATAGTATAGTACCATTGACTTGAACGATCCTTATTTATGAATCACGTATCCTAATTTCATCTAAACTTGCTTCGTTACGGATTTAGTCTTTCTCTTATTAATTCTAACACGATTTTCTGATTTTAAACTTCTTCTCTTAAAAACAAAGATTCCATTCGTTGGATTTATATTCCTAGTCTTACGCTTACTGTGCTTGAATTATACTCCTACTTCCTCTCAAAACTAAAAATCGTCGCAGGTTCTAAAGTTCGCTTTATTTCACGAAAATGATGTTCTTTCCCGATGAAATCAAAATTTTTCTCTAAGGCATCCTACCCTATAGTTCCTCCTGGATGTTGTAAATTCCAACATCTAAGAGAAATCCTATTTTGATTTCCCAACTTGCTTAATTATTGTGTGTCTTTATTTCTCAAATTTCTGAGCTTTACCTCTTAATATTGGCACATGTTTTTGGACTTAAACTTTGAATTTCCTTGCGTGATTTAAACCGTTAGTTTGCTAATGTACCACCTACTCTCTGACTGATTTAAGGAAAGTATTTTACCTCAGGGTTTAGGAGTTGATTTCTAGTCTACCATACTATTATTCTATGTAAACCCTTGTTCTGACATGTGCTTAAGAATGTTCTATAAGTTCAACCGCAAACTAATTCCCTTTGGTTGACTTAATTATTGTTTGGAAAATTTGCTTAAAGATTATTTCAAGTTTACACTATTAATATGATGTTTGACTTTCATAAGTCCTTAATGTCGTGATTTAGAAAATTATTTCGCTAAGTATAATTGGGTAACTTCACTAAATTAGGTGAAAACTTATAAGCATATTTATGCACTCATGTCTAACTGGGACTTTAAATTCCACTAATAGGTAAATAGTGAGAACTAAATGGTATGACTTTAATAGCGGGTATCATGTAACATAGCATTGAACCATAATGGAAAAAATTGAATTAGTTATATTAATTGTTTTGGAAAATTAAAATACTCATTTGAAACTAGAAACTATAAAGTGACCCATGCATTTATACATCCTTTTAAAAAGAAATTTCATTATGAACACCGTGGTCTCACTTCTTTGTTTCATGCTACTAATTTTGTGACTAATATTATTTTCTTCGTAGTAGTAAATTGCAATTTTTTTTCTAAGTTCTATTTCTTGCCGCTTCGTGCTTGACTGATTTCGCTCTCAAAATGTATTCTCGGATTTTTGTGAACATTGTTATTGTAAATTTCGATAATCCAATATGACTTTGTTTCATCGCGACTAATCCTTGAACTTCTCTGTTCTTATTTGAAAATTATTGTTGAAGATCTTCTAATGAGTCGGTTTTCCCCCTTGTATCGTGCTACAATTCTTTGGGACGCTTGCTTTGCCTTCATAGAACCACCAACTCGCTTCCCTTTTCGGGCATTGTGTCTCTTAGATAGGACTCGAGGTCTTTTTACCGCTGCGAAATTACACAATTTTCATTTGTTCTATTACGTCTTGTTCGTACTAGTCCTACTCATAGTTACCTTCTGATAAATACCTTCCGTTTTGTGTTAATGACTTGTTCATGTTCGTCCTTTCACGGATTTTCTTGTAAATCTTATGAATTCCTTACCCCCAATTTAATTCATTCTGATGCGTGCTATTTGTGTTCCGTTAAGTTGCCTTGTACTTGTTTTTACATATCGCACCATTATTTCTCTTTTGTTATCACTTTCGAGGATTATTGTTCCAAGATCTTTTGATATGTCATTTAATTTCCTTCTTTATTGTCACGATCCTACCTATTCTTTGATCCTCGCTAGGTATTCTAGCTTCGCGTGCTCTTTTATCTAAGATTTCGTATTCTCTTTAATTCAGTTTGGAAATCCTTTCGCTATTATGCTCAATACTTATACGCTACTAATCACGCGTTAGAATCATAGGATGCCGGGTAATAACCTTCAATGCATAGTTAGTAATGACGAGTGTGCAAGGAGACTAAAGCCTAATAGAGCATCGAGTTAGAGAGTGTACGAGCGAGTGGAGAAAACAAGATTAGTCGATTACGAGTTAGAGACGATCGAACATGAGTCAAGTTTGGAGATAAGAAGAAACGTGATGAGTGTGAGCTCGGGACAAGCTTAACGGCCTGAGGAGTTGGGAAGGAGGTATATCCGAAACGGAAAGAGTTTGGAAGGTTATCAGTATGGGTAAGAGGTTGGTGATGGCCCTAAGCGTTTGGGTGAAGTTGGAAGGAAGTAAATAAGATGTTTGGGAGATGATTCGGTAGGGTAAAAAGGGAAGGAACAAGTGATGTACTAGCTGTTGGAATGCCGAAATTTTCGAGGATAAAAATTTTTGTAAGGTGGGTAGAATGTGACATCCCAATATTTTAGAGAGTTAATTTACTATCTTTCAATTTTATCTAATTGTACTTTAGCCCCCAGATTCCACCACATCCTAATTCCTACCCCTATGGGTAACTCTACTATGCACACCTTCACTTAAACTGCACATGGACCAAACCCTAATGTGACTACATACTCCTAACCTAACACTCACAAGCAGCAGCCTCACAACCTCTCATTCGAACACACCAAAAATAACAAACAACACACACACTCAACAAAGAAGAGAAACCCTAGCACACCTAAACTCACCCACACGAACAGAAGAGAGAAAGGAGAAACGGCGCCGGCGGCACCCACCCCAACCATCGCCGCTGTCGCCGGAGCAAGAAGGAGAGAGAGAAACCGAAACGAAGAGAGAATCGAAGAGGGAGAGAGTGTGTCCCCGTCATTCTCAACCACGATTCCTCCACCATCGTCGAGTTCACCGTCGCCGCCGAAGGGATCCATGGCCGCCGCCGATTGAATTCGAAAAGAAAGAACCCATGGGTGTACCTTCGTCTCCGACGACGTTGGTGACAAGCCGCCGTTTTCAAAGTCACCACCACCACTGCCTTCGGGTTACCTCCGCCGCCGTTCTGTCCACCCATCGCCGCCGTTAATGGAAGAACTACCCACGGTGGTTATGGTTGCTGCCAAGCTCGAAGAGAGAGAGAGAGAGAGACCCGCAACTCCATTGCTACTGCAACTCCGGTTTGCTGCCTCCACCGCGGCTTACTCTGTCACCTCCATGTCGCAGACCTGCCGCCGTTCATCGAAGCAACCGTCCCCGCCGTCGTCAAACTCGCCGGAGCTCTAACAGAATCGGTAATCTCTTGCTTAATCCCTTCTCCGATTCTGTCTTAGCATTTGATTCTGTCTTAATCCCTTCTCCGATTCTGTGATACAAAAGGAAAGGGTGATGTTAGTGGTTACCGGTCTGCATGTCGTTCTAGCTACTATGGTTCACTGGATCAGTCACCATATCACCATAATCCACATCGGTAAGACCATTGCTACTTCTAGAACCGGTTCCCTTAGTTCCTAAAACGTTAATTAATATTGCATGGTCACTAATAGCCGCTGCCATCGGATTTTGGTCTCTACTGCCGCTGGAACAAATTGACAGGCTGCTGTCCTGTTCTCGTATCTAGCCATCCGTGTTCCGTTGTCTCTCCAGTTCTGTTCTGTGCCTAAAGCCTTGTTGTTTGCCTTGTATCCTCAATTAGTGCTATTGTTGCTGTCTAAGTGTTGTTGGTGATGCCGCTGTTGAAATTGTCACTGTTCAACCTTCTCTACTAAGTGGTAAGAATCATTAAATCACCATTTAGTCGTCCTTATTCCGTTGGTTTGTTTTGGTGCTTATTTAGTCTTGTGGTGCCGCTGTTGTAGCGTAGCTAGTGCGCAAAGCAGGTTCTTAACATGCTATTGGAAATCCTGTTATCTTAGAGTCGCGTTGGGGTAGGTGTTAAGCTATTGCCGCTGGAGCTTACAGTTGGAGCATTGGAAACGAGGTAGGGGTTAAACAATTTAAAAAGCTAGAATACTTGATAAGTTAGTCCGCTATGTGTAAATAAGTAAATGCTTGATGTTGTGCTTGATTCTATGTACAATGTTCTTGAGTCAAATAATGCTATTTGTTAATGTCCCTGTGAGCCCTGTAATTTTTAACCACGACCGCAACGGTTAAATTAAGTACTTCGGAATATTAATGGAGAATTGGTAAAAATTACACGGTAGTGAAATAAATAACATTTAGGACACAAACACATACACCTACGCTAAAAGTTTGGCCCGAGACGGACCAAACCACAAAATTACAAGTTTGCCACTCTTAAGTGGCTATATATACTTGAAGGACACACACAATCAACCTCCAATTCACATTCACGCATAAAATGAGAATGAGAGCTGGTGGAGAATTGATAGGAGAACAGGCTCCAAATCAATTCTTCTGTCGCTCACGCCAACTTCCGGTCGCGATAACTTTTGATCCAGAGCTCCGATTGACGCGCGGTTTGCGGCTACGCGAAGCTCTTGTCGTCCTCTTTGATGCGGATTTTACAATCCTAAACTCGGCAAGTATACCGAATCGTGCAAGTAATACCACGGTGAGTGGATATCGTTCCCACGAGGATTGACGGAACAAGCA
>JASCZI010090950.1:4614-24289 GCA_036250425.1 Stylosanthes scabra
AAAGGTGGTTTAGGTTAGGTTTTGGGTTCCCTTCCTATATAAAAAAGCACAAATGCTAGTATCCAAATCCATAAAAAGGCTACAGTTGCTGGGTATGTTAGGATTGCCAAGAGAGCTCTAATTTACTCACAAACACAAATTTTGAGTGAGAAAGAGAAGAGAGAAAGCTGTCCATATTTTTCAGCGCTTGTTTCTCACTTGTTCATGTTGGATGGTCATGAAATTTGAACTGCATATGCACCTAATGTTGTTCTTCATTCTGAACGGTGGATATCTTAATTACAGGTCTTTGGTTGGAGAAATTGAGCACGAACAGAGGCTCTGTTTTGTGGTATTTTATATGCACGTTTTGATTACAGATCTTTGTTTGACTTGTTGTATGTACGTTTTGACTACACATATTTGTTTGGCTTGTTTGTTTGGCTTGTTATATGAGTTTAGAATATCAAATCATTTTATTTCAGTTTCTACTTTTATTGAAAAATGCTAAGTACATAAATATTTGTGTTAATCAAATCTAACTAAAGTTAGTTAAATAAAAACCGCTCACATTTAATTGAAAAAGAAGGGGGAAAAATGAGAAGGAGAAGGAGGTGATACATGGGAAAAAGATAACTTAATTGAATTTGATAATGACTTGTACATGTAATATTTTTCTATTTTAATCATTCCAAACAAAAACTTTAATTTTGAAATCAAATCATTTCCTATTTCATTATACTCCAAAAACTTATCATTTCTACCATTAAAACAATCTTAACAAATATTCTAAGCTAAAACCTAAATGTATTGTAACTTCAAAATATTATTTTGATTACTTTTTTTTTGGGCTTGTTATTTTGAATAGTTTAACCATCTATGATCTATGTTATGAATTTAATTTTAATATATTAAGAGTGTAAAAAAATTTTACACAAGCATTTAATTAGATATGATTATACTGAGTGTATTGAAATTAATCTCCTATATTATTCAAAGCAAATAATGAAAACAATATCTACTAATTATACTCCTTACCTGCATACATCAGGCAGTTCTTCCGGTTTAGGTATATTAGGAGCCATAGAGAACCCAATAGTATCTCTCCAATTAGCAAATTTGTCCCTGTAGAGGCTTGTATTGGAGTAATACATAAATTTCTTCTTATTGTCTCTGCCATAAAATTGCTTCCTTACTTCTGTATCTTGTTCATGAAACCTACGGATTCCATCAATCATCTCACCCAAAACACTGATAGGAATCCCATGGTTGATCACCTGGAAGAACCCCAACTCGCGGCACGCGCTTCGAATTTTAGTAACTGTTTCTTTGTGCGGTCCTCCAAGGTCTATGATCGGAACACTTAATTTCGAGTCACTGACGGTGTTTTCTGCGTCGGCTACCAGTTGTTGGCCGCAATGGAACATGCGTGGAACTTTCTTCACTCCGGAATCCACGAGACCTTTGACTCCAGATTTTGATTCATCAAATTCTTTTATCTCAGCTTCTCTATCATAAGTGCCATCTTCAGTGCCTAATGACTCTGTTTTTCTTGTCATTTGGAAATCCATGTCAAGCTGAAACGAGCCAAACACAAAATTTTTTGGATTATCAAAGAGGGAAGACCAAATCAAGTCAAGGAACTAATGGGTTAATTTTCACACATACGAAAAATATGTATATTTTTTCCCCAGAGGGGATCAATGAGTCATGAATATAAAGGTGAAACTAATGGAAAGCCTTTTAGACATAATAAAAACATGACAATTATTTAAAGGGATGTTTCCCCGAAGACAAACAATTTATAATAATACAATTCGGGCGCATGTGTATGGTTCTCGACTAGTCAGTAGCTTTGAAGGATAAGATAGATACTTAATAATTAATTTAAGGTAAATTTGTCGGAAGGTTACATTACTTCAAAGCTATGAAATGAAACGATGATCTAGCAACCACAATTTCTAAACCTATGCGGCAATTACGTGTGATTTTCATTTTTTTTATTCAACAAATTAGATTCAAATTGTGTAAAAAAAATTAAGAGACAAAAAAAAACCCTAAAGTAACACAAAATAAGTTTATTTTGCTTTTTTTTTAATTAATGCTAAAATAATTGAGTAATATTGGATGTGTACATGTATACTTACGGGGCTAAATTAAATCAAGAAAATTTAGAGAAGGTTTATAATAAAATTGGTTAGAAGTTTTTGGAACTTTTCCTGTGATTTCTATTTTCATAATATTACAACGTGGCTAATCACGAATTGTTTAGGTTCCTCTCCTTTATCTATTTTTTGAAATAGTAGCAGTGTAGCACGCTTGACATCTTTAGTCCTGAGCAGGGTCTTAGATATGGAATATATTCTCTTATCTATTTGTTCCTTGTATGAAGATATTAATCTACTTCATTTTCGATAAGGTTTTTGTTGGTTAGTGGATATGGTAGTGGTTTTTAATAAGGAGAGTTTTTTATGAAAAAATAAAAAATAAATAGTATGAAGAGAAAGTTATCAACCATTGAATTGAAGTGAGAATATAAGACTTTGACAAAACTTTTAATCAGTTTGGCCCTTTAATTTGAAATTTTTTCATCTATTTACTTTTTTTCCATCTTCACCATAGTAGACACCTTCTAATAAAGATGGTTTGAATGTCTCGCATCTCGTGTCTGAAGACGATCATCTTTTTTTTTTGGTAAAGCAAAGAATATTCAAGTTGTTTTAATCATGGACGTGTTGAATACTTTCTATATAGCATCTAAATATGAAAGTAAATTTTGAAAAATCTAAAACTATTTTTTTAAAGAATATTTCCAAAGGCTAAAAAAGTTTGTTTATAGAAGTGTTGCCTATTCGTTTTACTCATAATTTGGGTAAATACCTTGATGTTAATCTGGGGCAACCTATCTAAGGTTATCCAATTATGTGATCAAGAGACTATTGAATAAATCATACGTGTGTGACTAGTTGGAAAGGGCATCTTTTAAATAGAGTCATGAGACTTTATTTCATTAAATTATTAGTTCTTTTTATTATTACTAGTTATCATATACAAGTCTTTATTCTCCTTGGTTAAACTTAGGATAAGATTAATTCATTCATTAGCAATTTTCTTTAATCAGAGAAAAGTGATGGACTATAATAATTAAAGTAGTACTGTATTTTAAAATTATGATTTTATTATGTATTTCGCTATACTATAATTCATACAAAAAATTATGAACAATACTGGAGTAAATACACAATTCGATCCCTGATGATTTACAATTTAGACATGGCGCCTCATAATAATTATAAAATCTCAAATTGGCCCAACGAAATGAAAAATTTAACAAATCGATCATTCATAGCAGGTTGCCAAAGGATAGCCATGGTGACATTGCCATTTGAGACATTATTAGACATGAACTGACACGTCACCATGTCTATCTTTTGGCAACCTGTTACAACGGTTTATCTGTCAAGATTTTCATTTCTTCAAGGGTCGATTTGTGATTTTATAATCATTAGGCAGTGTCATGTCCAAATTACAAATGGTTAGGAGCCGAAATAAATGTTTACTCTTAAGAGTAATGCTCTGATGATGAAAGAGAAAGAATTCAATAGATGATGAAAGAGATATAACGCTTCTTGATAAGAACGCGTGTAAGTCTTACTAATATTGTAACAGACAATGCATCTATCATGCCAGATGATTCAGTGTTTATCTCACTCGGTCACTTCAACTCCAAACGAGATTATGTTAATGCCATGATAATGATGAAAATTAAGTAACTGGGCTATTTTTGGTGGTTTAGATAGAAGTACCTTGTTTTTGCTTCAAATTTTGGGCCACAATATATTTGTAACATCCCTGTTCTCAACCTGACACGCTTAAGTCATGATAGTATTAAGAGCAAGGAGTTACCATTTAGCGACATTACCCGACTACCTCTAAGTTATCTAATTATTTAATATGAGCCTGATTTTGATAGATATATATGTGTAGTGAGCGAGGACGAATTATAGCATTACATAAAATAAGTGCAATCATTAGAAACTAATAGCTGAGTTCTAACAACAGATAACAATTACATCAATTCAAAACCACACTTAATGCCAATAAGGCTGATAATTACAACCAGCAGCACACAGATAGGTATTTATATAGGTATATATATTTTACAGATACTTAACTAGCACACTATTCCCTGAGTCCTGGCCCATTCTGATAGCCTCTAAATTGGTACTCAAGTAACTAGCAAAGTCCTGCTCCTCAAAAAATAATACTGAGTGAGGGAAACATTCTAACTTTTAGATATTATAATGCATAAATAAAGAGCGGTAACATATTCCTTACAGTCTAGTTCATCCTTCCAACTCTGGTATAAGGAAGACCTAGTTCATCTTCACGACGAATCTGTTCAACCACGCATCCCTGCGCGGGGGAAATAAATAAGGGATGAGAGCCTAAGATTCTCAGTAAGGTACGTGCTACGGGAGACTCTTCTAAGGGAAACACCCTAGGACATCCATCTATGTTCTAGACAGGTATTTATGACCTAATCTGCTTTCCTAGGTTCCCTCTTTCATTTACTTTTTAACATCTAACTTATCACTATCAATTCCAGCCGTCATCACAGTTACAGTCAACTAGAGAACAAGACAAGCAAGCACACAACAGATAAGTACAAGCAACTCACAAGGCACAACACAACAAGTAGCAGATAAGAAATCATAGAGAATAATGCTGCAAACAATTATGATGCGTGTCCATCCTATTCAGGCCATGAGCTCATGCGTCGGTTGGCTACCTGCAACCCGACGTTACTCAGAACGAGTCTGAATATGGCTTTCCTCTTGCTAGCCTTATGTGTACTAGTCTGGGTACTGAAAACCCCAAGCAATTGTGGACAATAGCAATTTGATCCGGGTATAAAAACCCCAAGTAAGAGCCAGAGTACACATCCAAGCGAAAAGGAAACTATAAGTCCGGGCACAAAACCCCAAGCATTTGTGGACAATAGTAGGTTAGTTCGGGTACAAATACCCCAAACAGTTTTGAACAATAACAATTACACATTTATCGATAAATCATAGAGGACTTAAGTATATATTCATAATCTCTTATCAGTAAAGATTAAAACGCCATTTTATCTTTAAACTTTACCATTTGACTCTGATACCGTTCAAGTAAACCAAATGTTAAACCGTTTACAGCTTTGTGGTCGACTCAACTCTCGGGACCCTGCCTTTATTTATTTAAGACCATAGTACCATCACTTCACATTCTTAAATACCCGCTTCGCCCTAAAGGCCTCAATTTATTATTATTTTACCCCCTAAACTTGGCTAATTTATCAGTTTAACTACTAACCATATTTTTATACTTAACCTTTCTTGTACTTGCCCCCTAGTCTCTTATTTTAACTTATTTATACTCTAGACTCCATCTTTCTTAAAATTTAGCTTTTAACCCAATATTTTATCTAATTTACATTGTAGCCCAAAACTTTTATATAATTACATTTATAGAATTCCCCATTTTTCCTAATGCCACTACGATCCAGACTTGACCAATTTCATTCTTCATTCATATATATATATATTAACATATAAGATTCAGAACTAAAACTAACATATACATATGTCTAACATCTAATATAATTAACTTGGCTCATCTAGGCTTGTATATCCTATACATCCTATAAAGCGTTGGTTTTCTCTCCCCCTTGCAAGCAGATGCTGTCATGCCTTCTTTGAGTGACCTTGGCGGGAATCCCATTTTTCGTGCTTCTTAACTTCTGTTTGCTGCAACATTCTCTGCTGCCTTATCTGTGCTTTGGCGGTGGTCATGTGGTGCTTCAATTCTGCTGCCTTATCTATGCTTTGACGGTGGCTATGTGGCTCTGTGCACTTGGTCCCTACCTGCGCTCTATATAAACCGGAAATGGCTCCTGTGTCCAGCCCGTGCATCCTTCCATCTTCTCCGCGATCTAAGTTCGTGTCACCACTACGATATGTCTTCCTGCCAATTGATCGTCCAAGTCCCCTTCTGAGATAGAGTGAAACCTCCTCTTTTGCCTGCACGTCTCCTCAGCCAACGACGGTTGCATTCTTCGTCCTCGGCATCTTTCACATTTCCCTTTTACGTTCTACTGATTCTCTGTTTCTGGTTTTCTTTCTCCTTCCGTATTTATTCATTTAATTTTTTCCATTCTTAAACTCTTATGCTTTGCAATATATGATATCACATTCAATGGCATTGAGTTTTCATTTTCTCTTAATTGGTGAAGATTACTTCAAATTCTAAGAGCACTCTAGGTGTTTGATGAAATGTTTCTTTGGTAATAAATTAGTGATATATAGTAACAACATCTAATTTTGATAATTGACAATTTACTGTTTTCCTTGGTTTTATTGTTCTCCTATATAGGAAGACATTTGAAGTTGCTATCCTGCTGATTTGCCTTCTTTAATGTTTATGAGTTTGGATTGTTGTTATGTACAATAGGAAGGAAATAAAGGAAGAAAATTCTCAGAATTATTTGCTACTAACAAGTCAGCCTTTGATTTTAGTATAACACATCATGAGCCTGCTTTGCCATACTAAAAATAACGAACATAGCAGCTTGAAAATTATAAATGAAATCAGAGAATACTTGGTCCGGTGCTTAACTGTACTTATTCATATTTCCAAATAATTATTACTAAGGTCTCATATAATGAGAAGTATCAAGTAATAGCCAATACCTTTAAGTTGGAGCAAGAGGTAAATTCATTGGGAGAAAGGAAAAAAAATTCTTTTATGCTTATTTCATCAGCATATTGCGCTGTGTCCTTCAACCTAGCTACTTAAGAAGCTATCCTTGTGATAAATTGTTCTAATTTGTTTTTTGTCATATGTTTTTTGGGTATTATATGTACTTAATTATCTACAATCTGATTTGATTATTATTTTGTCCAGACCATGATTTGATGCTTCCATAATCGCCTCTCTTACCGCCATAGCTTCTTCTGCCAGTGCAGAAGACGCCACCAATTTTCCTGTCGTACCTGTGCACATGCTGCCTTAATTATCCCTAAAAACAACTGCAATTGCACTCTGTCCACTTATTCTCATGAATTTTGCGTCAATGTTACATTTGATTCGTTATGGGCGTGGTGGATGGCAAGTAACTCTCCTTTCTCTATTTCTGCTTAGCTGCAGCATGATATCCGGTTTGTTATATGGTGAATTCCTTCTACTATTACCACTTAAATTACCTCCAACCTTTTCCTAAATCCAATTTGCTCTGAGAATTATCTTTCGTCGTTTAGTAGTTAAGAAAAACTGAGGTTTTTGGAAAATTGAAATTGGGAGTTGTGAGATGTATAATTTTGTTCATTTAAAAGAATGATCTTCAGTTTCTGTTGTTTTTTTGTATTTTCTCAAACTATTCTACCATCACCTGCTTTGAGACTTGATCTTAAACCCTTTCTGTTTGTGAATTTAGATTTTTGGGTGTATGTAAATTTTGGAATTGGGGTTTAGAGTGCATGATAATAAAGGGGAGAAATTGAACATGGATATGCATGAATCTCATTCATAGACCCTTAATGGATGTCTTATTGGAGCATTTATTGACTTTGTTCTAGCTTACTTCTTGCTATGTGGGTAAGCCATTGCTTTTATTGGCTCCAAAATTGTTCAAGTTTTTCAGACTCTTTATGCCATGTCCTAGCAAGGGTAGTTTTGGGTATTTGAACAACAATTTCTGTGTTCACAATATGTTGTTTGAATGGCCTTCAACAAAGATATGCTCACTTCAAGTGATGACTTGTTAGGGTGAAGGAACTCATGTGAAAATAATAGCCATGTTGAATTGGAAGATGAGGCTTTTTGTAGTTCTTGTTCGGGGCCTCATTTGCTTCCTGTGGTTGAGAATGAAAATGGTTATGATGGTTAGGGAAACAGGGTTATGAGCTTGAAAAGAAGATCCGAAATTTAGCGTTATTGGAGGGCTAATAGCTATGTCTTTTGGAAATTGTCTCTGGATAGTGGTTCTGATAGTATGCAGTCTAATGTTGCTTCTACATCATGCTTGCCTTGTGAAGATGGGATTGTAAGGAAACCAATGAAAAGATAAATGTTCATCCCAAGGAACGAAGTTGTTCTAGCTGGTAAGTGATAAATTATGTGTAAAATTATGGTTCATACAATGATTTCGGTTGGAGTTACATGTTATTCATGTGATTTTTGAAGACTTCTTTACTAATTCTCTTTTGTTCTACTTTTTTTTACATACTTTATTTTCTATCTCAAATATGCAACTTGTGTGGTACCGATTATTGCTTTCTCTGGATAAAGCCTTTGGTAAGCTCTACAACTATGGACTCTTTTGGTTTTTTAATTATTTATTTTTCCGTGATATTTGAACAATGCTTGATTCTTGAAAAGAAAATCTACATAGCTTCAAAGGCTAAAGGGGAAACATAACCAAACAATAAGATAATATCTCTTGAACAGAGAATGTTGTAGCTACTTCACTTGTTGACTTCTACATAGAAAAACCAGGGAATTGCACCAAGCCACACACATGCATCTATACTACGCTAATCTTGCAGTTTTAATGTGAAATATCCCTCATTTATATGTTTTCTAATTGTTTAATTTGGAAAGTGCTTGAACAAGATTTTGTGATACTTTAGAACTATATTATGAAGTTATCACTGCTAAATTATTTATCAAAAAATTAGTCAACCTTATCTTTCTTTTTGAATGCAATATTTGTTAAAAAAATTTAATGCTATGCTATAGTAGCTGATTCTATCTATAATTCTGTATAGTGGACTATAATGTATGCTTTTGTTTCATATTAAATAAAAAGTTAATCATTTCCCTAACTCCTATTAATATTGATTTCTTAATAGAGTTTCATATAAAATCTGCAGGTTGTGATTCTTCAACACTTCAAATGGTATGTTTTTTTCCTATACTTCCCAAAAACTCATGTTATTTGCGTCTCTGGTGTTGCACTATTTTGAGATGTATTCCGATCCTAAATAATATTTTTCATCTTTTGTTGTTTAGGAATTTGACTTATTAGTATTACATTGTTACTTACTTAATGTTGTTATAAGTTCTTATTGGCCTGCCATGGTACCACTTTTATGGATTATGTGTTTGTATTGAACATTGCTAAATATCTAAAATTAGCTATATATACCAAGTTGTGACACTTTCTGATGCTTACTTATTCCATTATTATTTATTTAGGTAAATGTTTTGAAGATGCAAGACCTGTTGTTGAAGCCTTAAAAATTAAAAGTATCTTTTCTATTGGGCGCCGTTGGTTTTTGATGAGTGACTCTATTCTAATCCTTATTGGTGGTTTTATATAAAGAGCTAATGAGCTATCAAGATAGTTAAGTTAACACTAAACTCAAACTACGCTCTCTTCATTATTTCACCTAAGGTTGTGGTTGAACTCACAGATAAAGTATGTTTGAACACAGCTTCATCACATTCTAAAGAGGTTGAAAACTGATTTAATTAGGTTAGTCAAATATTTACATGTACAAATCTTAATATTCATGTCATTGATGCACTCATGGTTTTATAATTCTTGTGTGTGTTATATACTTTTACTATTGCCTTTATTTGAATTTAAAGACTTCATTTCTTTTATGTGTTTTACCATTATACAGCTTCATATACCTTTTTTTTTCTTCTATTTTAATTTTTGTGTTGAAGTATATTATTTATGTGCTATATGTAACTGTTTCTGTGCTATCGTATATTATATTTATGTGTTTTATGAATTTTTTTGTATTGATGTTTACATTTTTCATGTTATAAATGAGATGTATGAAGGTGTACAATGATACATTTAGCATCACCATTATTAAAATTAGCCAAATTTAAAATAAGATTATTTTTTTTTTTGGTTACTTTCCCTCGAGTAAAAATTTATACTTTAAAATAAGAACTTTATTAATAAGTGTTTAATTTTGATGCATTGACGGACACAGTTAACCAATTAAATTTATGCATTTATATGACTTTAGAAGTAGTGGGTTTGAAAATTAATTGCTTTTGATGATGTGTAACACCTAATTGAATGCATGTGTAAAACTCTTTTATACTAAGGGTGCATGAAAATTAAATTCTATTAATAAATATCATAAATTTATCACACGTTCCACTAACATATACCGGAACATGATGTTGCAATGTACTATCAAGTTCCCTTCTTGTGTTTTGTCATGTAGCGGGTGACGATTCGCGGCCAATATTAAGGAGATAATAGAAAGTCAATATTATTTTTTTCTTCTTTTTTCTTTTTTTTTTATCACTCATTATTCCCTAATTATACTCATTGGCTCCCTGACGTTAATTGCGTAGCATTATTCTTTTCTAAATCATAAGTCTTTTTTAAATAACTTTTTCGATAATAATTATTCTTTACATGTATATATTTGAGTTATTAATTTTTTTCTTTAATTTAATATTTGATGTTTTGAAGACATATTAGAAAATCATAATAAGGAGCCATATTTTTTCTTTTAATGCATTTGTTTTTTATTTGTATTTTGTATTTCTTAATTATTGTCTAAATAAATAAATAATTTGAATGTAATAAACATATAATTATACAATTTACAAATAAAAAATTATAAATTTTAATTATTATCTTTTTAGTATTACTCTATGTTTGACTTTCGTTAAACATAGATTCTATAATTATTATACTTGTGGAATTACGCTAATATTAAACTGATATCACTTATATAGACATTTCTTTAATTTAAAATACAATTATTCAAACTACTTTTTTATTCAATATAAAAATCGTCAAAATTTTCTTAAGAATTAACTGCGTAACAATATGATTTTAGATTACTATTTCTTTTAGTTGAAGTGCTTTTAAATTCATTGAAAAATTCTCATCATAATTTTGCATTACCACAATAGTTGTTTGTAAAAATTAAAACCATCCTCTCTTTCAAGGGCGAAGCTTAGTGTATTTCAAGGGGGGCAATTGCCCCCCAACCCAAAATGTTTTGGTATAAATTATACCTAAATTGCAATTTCTCTCCCCCCCCTCCCAAAAATTTCAATTGTAATCTCTTTTTATTAAGAAATTATCTTTTCGCCTTCCTTCAAATTTTCCTCTAGCTTAGCCACTGGTCTCTTTAGAGGATAAATGTAATATCAAAAACTTGTATTACTATTCTAATTTTCTTAATCAATGCAAATATGGCATACTATTTAAAAATGATTGAACTGAAAAATTAGTTCTTAGTCCTTAAAATATTATGTTAATCTCTAATATATTAAATGATGAATTAGTCCCTAATTTTTGAAAAAAGGTGACAAGTTAAATTTTAATTTTTTTCTAGAAATTAGTTTACTTGACAGGTCAATATGATAATTACTTTTAGGAACTATTCAATCATAATTTTATTATTATCACAACGACACAAAAGATTTTGGTAGAATAACAAGAAAAAAAATAATTTAACAAAAGGTAAAAAATAAAGATATGTTTTAATTTTATTAATCTCTAAATTTTTTGTAACACAGACACCAAAAAAATAATTCGTAAAACGTTATAAAAAATTGCATTAAATACTTAGAGGATAAATAATATATTTATTTTATTTATATAAAATATTGTCCTCTTATCCAAAAAATTACCCAAAAAAAACCACGGAAATTAATTTCCAAGCCTCAATTATTTAGACCCAACTCACTCATAGCAACAAGTCGGTTTCAGTGCCCAGTTACTCACTACTTAGGCTTGGCAAATAGGCAACTTTCACCATGTAAGGATTGCAAATAGGTGGACCGGTGGCACACCCATGGTGGACTCACATCACATGCTTTTCATGCAGCTCAAATGCCTTTCCTCTTCACCGTTCATATTTATTAATATATTTTTGGACTCCTTGGAACAAAATGTACCGTTATAGTACATCGAAACAGCTTCCTATGTTATAATCTTTAGATGTTTCTTCCCTTTAATCATTTGTTTTAGTTTAAAGAATGAGTTTCTTTATTTGATAAGGAACAATATTACATATCACTGAAATTTATTATCAATATTTGATAAAAAAAAAATAAATTCTAATTTTAATAGTTTAAAAATAATTGTTACAAGTGTTTGCTAATATTCATTAAGAGTGTTGACTCATTAATATTTTTTATTATAAAATTAAATTTGTAAATACTCGATAGATTAAATTTATTTTACTTTGCCGTGGCAACGCACAGGCTATAATTACACTAGTATATATTAAGTGTGAGTGTTTGTTTAATATATATATACGTATACCCCATCTAGACTTAGAACAATCATCATCCATCATTCATCAAGATTATTATTAAATTATCAACCCCTTTATAGACATTGACGGTAATGTACATATACCTTCAGAGTTGGCTAACATTCAATTCTCGTACACACACATATAACTCACAAATTTAAACTACTGTATTCGTATACATGTATATATAAAAACTCCCAACCCCCCCTTTAACTAGGTGATGTCTGGTGAATTACACTTTTGTGTGGCTTAGTGGCGGAATGTTTTGGTATCAATAAGAAGCTAACACGCGGAGAGAGGGTATAGTTGACCCTGTCACTTTGGATGGCCGAACACGGAAAAGATGGTAAATTTGCAATGTGATGGAAAAAAAAAATTGAATCCAACCACGATTTTTTTTTTTTTTTGCTATATCTATATCTCACTAAGAAAAAAAATTAGATAGAATTTATTAAAAAATAAATCACCTATTTCATTACTTCGAACTACATAAATATTCGAACGTGAATCTCGTACAAATATCATTTTTAGCTTCTAGGGATCAAAATCAATTTATTCAACTGCAACTTTTGCTTAATTTTTAACTAGAAAAAAATTATATATAACATCTTTTTGCTTTGATAATCACTTCTACAATTTTATGTCATCAACATTATTATCAAATAAATTGTAAACCCTGTAAGGTAATTTTTTCCTCTTTTAATTAATGCAATATAATAATTTTACTCATTTTATATAATCACCAACGCTATTAAATCATCAACGCCAATACTCACTAATGTTATGCACTCGGACTCCACAATTAAAATCAAGCACATAAACATAATCGCTTATAATCAAATAACTAACACCAAACATAAATCTATCATTCAATGAAAATTTATTTATTTAAATCCCAACCCTTACCTCAAACTTGATTTCAAATGGATCTTAAACACTTTGATAGCTTCAACAACACCTAAATCATAAAGAAATAAAAACCAACTTGGTCATCCATTTTAGCCTCTTGGCCGTGACCTTCATCAAGGAAAAGGTAGATATTTACCTTGAATATGAGCCAAAAGACTTGAATTTCTAGCCTTTGGGAGGATCTAGAGCTTGAATCCTAAGCCACAAAATTAAGAAAAACAACATTTTATTCCGTGTCTCACCATCCGAATTTGAAGAGAAAGGAAGATGAAGATTTTGTGATCAATAATGAAAATAAATGGTACCGATGAAAAGAGGGTGATGAGATAAACAACTTTGCTGAAGGAAGTTTGTTGATTCGGACTGCCGAAAAATCCAAGAACCAAGCTCTAATGTCAAACTTTAATGGAAGCTTAACCCAAAGTAAGAAAAAGAAGATGAATAGAAAAAGGAAGGGAAGCAACGTGCTGAGTCTGCTGATCAAGTTAAAAAGAGGGTGAACCTTGATTTTAATTAATAGGAAATGACTTTGATGAGAAAACAAGAATATGGTCCATGGTGAACCAGGATTGGAGATTCCATTTGTGTGGCTAACTGGCTATCAATGAATTTGTACAGATAACAGAACACGTAGGGAATCTTCCAACATTTCCTTGAAATTGCAAATTGACCATGGTGACATGGCAATCATGAAAGATTATGTGGTTGGACGAAAGATATGTATATTTTTTTTTCCCAGAAGGGATCAATTAGTAATTTTCACACACGAAAAATATGTATATTTTTTCTCAGAAGGGATCAATGAGTCATGAATAATATAAAGGAAAACTAATGGAAGCCTTTCAGAGACATAATAAAAACGTGACAATTATTTAAATGGATGTTTTTTCGAAGTCAAATAATTTATAATAATACAATTTGGATACAAGTGTATCGTTCTCGATTACGCAATAGCTTTGAAGGATAAGATAGATACTTAACAATTAATTTAAGGTAAATTTGTCGGAAGGTTACATTACTTCAAATCTATTAAATGAAATGATGATCTAGCAACCATAATTTCTAAACCTATGAGAAAATTACGTGTGTTTTTCATTTTTTTATTCAACTAATTAGATTCAAATTGTGTCAAAAAAAATTAAGAGACAAAAAAAAAACTTAAAGTAACACAAAATAAGTTTATTTTGCCTTTTTCTTTTTTTAATTACTGCTGAAATAATTGAGTAATATTAGATGTGTACACGTATAATTAAGGAGGCTAAATTAAATCAAGAAAATTTAGAAAAGGTTTATAATAAAATTGGTTGGAAGTTTTTGGAACTTTTCCTGTGATTTCTATTTTCATAATATTACAACGCAGATAATCACGAATTGCGTAGGTTCCTCTCCTTTATCTATTTTTTGAAATAGTAGCAGTGTAGCACGCTTGACATCTTTAGTCCTGAGCAGGGTCTTAGGTATGGAATATATTCCCTTATCTATTTGTTCATTGTATGGAAATATTAATCTACTTCATTTTCCATAAGGTTTTTGTTGGTTAGTAGATATGGTAGTGGTATATAATAAGGAGAGTTTTTTTTAAGAAGGAAAAAAAATAGAGTATGAAGAGAATATTATCAACCATGGAATTGAAGTGAAAATATAGACGACTTTAACAAAACTTTTAATTATTTTGGCCCTTTAATTTGAATTTTTTTATTTATTTATTTTTTTTCTCTTCACCATAATAGACACATTCTAATAAAGATGGCTTGAATGTCTCGCATCTCATGTCCGGAGACAATTATCTTTTTTTTGATAAAGCAAAGAATATTCAAGTTGTTTTAATCATGAACGTCTTGAATACTTTCTATAAAGCATCTAAATATGAAAGTAAATTTTGAAAAATCTAAAACTCTTTTTTTAAAAGAATATTTTCAAAGGCTAAAAAAGTTTGTTTACAGAAGTGTTACCTATTCGTTTTACTCATAATTTGGATAAATACCTTGACGTTAATATATATATTATACGTATGCCCCATCTAGACTTAGAACAATCATCATCCATCATTCATCAAGATTATTATTAAATTCTCAACCCCTTTATAGACATTGACGGTAATGTATATATACCTTCAGAGTTGGCTAACGTTCAATTCTCGTACACACACATATAACTCACAAATTTTTTTTTGGTGACAGTATAACTCACAAATTTAAACTACTGTATTCGTATATATGTATATATAAAAACTCACCACTTTAACTAATATATGCAGTGGCTAAGCTAGGCTGATTTTTAGAAGGGGCTAAATTGTTTTAAGGTTTAAAAAATTAATTTTTTATAATTTTATTATATATTTTTAATTATTTTAAAGTGATATTAAAGTAATTTAATAATATATTTATCAATTATAATAAATATATACACAAATTACTCATTTATATAAATTGAGTTATTTTAGATTTATACCAAAAATTAATTATTAAATTAATTATAAGTATAAAATACATATTAAAATCAATTAATATTGGTGTACACATAAAACACACAAATACATCCTAATTAATCACTCCCTCAAGTAGAAAAGGTTTATGTGTTTCATGTGTTTTATGTGTACACCTAGCAAAACCGTATTAAAATATAAAATATACTTTGAAAATAATTTAAATAATACATATATTTATTCACAAATGTATAATACATGTATTTATAAAATTATTTTATTTTAATAAGAGGGTTAAAATGTAATTTTTTGGGGGACAAAGCCAAAATTATAAAGCATTTGTTACTAATTTTTTAAGATTAGCGGGGCCATTGCCCCTTCCTTAACAAGTAGTTTCGCCCCTTAATATATGCATATATATATATATATATATATATATATATAATTTTTATGCACACCTCTTTTTAGGACTATTTGAGTATGTAAATGATATCATTAATTGACGAAATTAGGTTTTAAATTTGCATTCTTTTTAACTTATTTCAGCAGCATCTTCAGACATATTCTTTAAAAAGGGTAACACTATTTGAACAAGTGGTTTTGGCCAACCAAGTTAAACAAAGTGATTTATTTCTATGCTAAATGGAACATTATTTTCCTCTTAAATAGTATTAAAAATTGCACCTAAATAAAGCTTAACTTGACATCAAAATAGTCTTCTATTTACCACGTTTCGACATAAATGACTTGGTTTTCCAGAACCACTTGTTTACATAGAAACATTGTGTTAAAAAATACATGTAATAATCCGAATGACTTAATTAATGTTATCAACAAGTCGTTAATTAAACCGTAATGATGTGTTATCATCGTGTATATTTGATTAGAATGTTAAAAAATGCATCTAAACAAAGCCATGACATTATTTATTACACAAAAAAACGTTTAGCGACGGTTTAGAGGGGAATCGCTGCAAAATGCTATGTTAGGAGGCGGTTTATGGAGAAACCGTCGCAAAAACGTGAGTCCGTTTTCATTTTGTGGCGATTTGTAGATAACCGCCGCAATATGTAATGATTTAGCGGCGGTTTTATCCCGAACCGCCGCAAAACGCCAATAATTTGTTATCCGTCGTGTAACCGCCGCATGAACCGCTGCGGTTTGGAATTTCGCGGCGGTTTAGCTGAATCGTCACAAAAATAACCGCCGCTATCTTACGATTTTGTTGCCGTGGGAGTTGACTTATAATTAGTGTTAACTGGTTTAGCCTGGTTAAAGACCTCTTGATATATAAAATAAGAGGAAATAAAATGTTACTTTTAATAATAAAATGCGACATAATTAATAAGAATATATTAGATTTAGTTGATCAGTACTAAAACTATGGTATTGTTATTTTATTTATGTAGGGAAATACTATACTTTTTGTCCATTAAAATTAACCAAATCATAGTATCTACGAAATGTAGGTGATGAATCATTGATAAAGATAAAATAAAATAGTCGTCGTGTGGTTAGTATTTATACTAATTTGTCCAATTATGTAAATCTTAGGGATCACCAATTAAAATTTAGAGTTTATATAAAATTTTTGAAACTAAAAAAATCTTCTAATCAATTATGTAGGTAAAATAAAAGGAAATAAAATAATATTCTTAATTATAAAATGCGACATATATATTAGATTTAATTAGTAAAACATTTTAAAATTATGTCATGTTTTTCTATTTATATAAGAGAATATTAGAATCTTTTTATCATTTAAGGTTCACCAACTATCATAATATCTATGAAAAGTAATGGATGAATGGTAGATAAAAAAAAAAATAAAAATAAAAGAGTCAACATGTTGTCATCGTTTATGTGGTTAGATCAGTGATGTAAAATTTAGGATTCACCAATTGAGACTTACAGTTTATATAAATTACAAAAACTAATAAATCTTTTGATCAATTATGTATGAAAAAAAGATAAAATGCGAATTCATAACAATAAAATTGAACATAACTAATGATAAACGCATCAAATTTAGCTGGTCAATCCTTTTAGAATTATATCATATTTCTATATCAATAATTTTAGACGTACATCTATTTTTTTCAACTAAGTTTAATTTAGTTGTTACTGTTCACTAAAAACGAACAAAAATTTATATGTATAACGAACATGTTTTTATAGTTAACATAAACAGATTTTAAAACATGTTCGTTTACTTTTAAATTTTCTGTTTATTCTAGTAGTAATATTTTATTCGTGTGCGTGGAATGAGAATGAGCAAAATTTACTTGATTTGACTTAGTTAGAGATGTACATATATTATAATTATTTTTATATGGTGCATTCTCCGATACAGAAACTAATTTACATATGTGAACAAATTTCCAAATATACCCCATGACATTAGCCGAGCACATGGGTAAGCCATTAGTATCACGGAACGGAGTAATGAAATGGCATCCAGCATCAGCATCTAAAATCTAGTGGATTTCGTTGACATCCAGCCCACCCAGCAAGAATTGGCAATATAGCAACACGATGTTTTTTTTTTTTTTTGTGGTCAGCCATAATTAATTTTTTAAAATTTTTAGGTGGTGCAAAATAATTTATTTAACATCATTTTTGAATAATTAGTTGACAATAATTAATCATTTCTAACTTTTCCCAATAGAAGTAATTTTTGTGTGATTGATTTTTTTAAGCTTAACAAAGGACAAAAGGATGGTCTTTTAAACTAAATTTTTTACCTAACATCCCATCTAATTTAATCTAATTTAATGTAATATATATATATATATAAACACACAATTATTAGTGGAATTGATTAGGTGTCGTCACATGAAAATGTCAGTTTAATATGAAACATTTAATTCAATCAATTAATAAAAATACATTTATATAATTAGAATTTAAAACAATGATTAACCATAATTTATATTATTTTTTTAGTTTTAATACTTAAAATTTGAATTTATATTCAGTATAATATTTATAATATTAAAAGTTATTTATGATATTTTATTATAGTCACCAAAAAAGATATTTTATTTATTATAACAATTTGATACAATTATCATATTAATTAGGACTAGAGTTGTAAAAAGCAGAGATGATTAAAGAGAAAATTCTTAAGAAAGAATCAAAGTGAGAAAAATAGATAATTTAAGATTTAGAGTTTTAAAATTCACAGTTTTGTAGAGTTCAAATTTTAGAATTTATAATTTAGGGTTCAAAGTTTATGGTTTAAGATTTAAAATATAAAATTTAGGTTTTAGAGTTTAAGGAGTATTATAGTTTTTTACTCTTTCCAGAAAACATTATTAACATTTGATCCGGATTTTACCTTTTTATATTTCTTTGTTTTGATAAATGCTAATGCACTTTGGAGAAAGTAAGGAATGCAACATTCTTTGAATTATAAGGTCCAAAGTCTAAATTCTAAATCCTAATATTTGAACAATAATAAATTCATAAAATAAACTTCAATAGAAATAAGTGTAAAGGGAAAAAGGTTAAATTACATATTAATTAAATTAGTATTTCGAGTGTGTCTTTTTTTAAAAAAAAAATACATTATTAAATTTGTTTATAAATTTAACTAAATTTCTACTGACGCATTTATTGATGAAGAAAAAAAATGCATCACATCTATTAATTTGTTTTTTATTAGTGGTTCTTGAAAACTTTGCATAACATTTTAGTTTGTTAGTTGGTTTACTCTTTCATAGGTGTATCACTTGCATTGCTGGTCCATATTTTACATAAGATAAATTATTTATCTTATATTTTAGGAAACAAATTAACGAGTAATTGTTAAGGATCAAATTGATTGAACTTAGAATTGAAATTTATCTAAAACAAAAATTAAAAATCATAATAATTTAAACTAGGCAATATTTGATCGTTTTATCATCATGTTTGATTACTACTACGAATGTATTTAATTATAAGCTGACTGTAGCATGAGTTAAAGCTTTGATTTTCATACTTAAGTTTTTTGCAATGCTAATTATTGTTATATATATATATATATATATATATATATATATATATATATATATATATATATATATTA
>JASCZI010090950.1:33194-53287 GCA_036250425.1 Stylosanthes scabra
GAATTAAATTTTAAGACGTGATAATTAGTGGATTAATTAAGTGGAATGTTAAATAAGACGTGAGCATAAAAGTTAAACAATTAGGATTGTGGCCAATTTTGGAGCCCAAAGGGAGATAAGTGAGGGTGTTACCTTAATTCCCTTCACTTTTCACGATCTTACAAAAACATAACCAGAAAAAGGAAGAAGAAGACAGAAAGAAACTTCACCCTCTCTCACTCTCAATCTTCTCTCCTTCATATCTCATTCACCGGAGCTTCGACTAACGTTCCGTTTGCGGCTACTCGAAGCTCTCATTCTCCTTTACGAAACCCTACCAAATAACTAGGATTTCTTAGTTGGGCTAAGGTAAAAGATAAGTGCTTGATAGAGGACCTAGTAAGAGGAAGTCTAAAGTGTAGAAAAGGCATCAAGAGACTAAGGTTGGAAGCAAGCTAGGCTTCAAAAGATGTACGATTTAGGATTCCTTAAATTAATATGTAATCTCACATGAAAACATGGATTAGATGTTTATGACCTGTTTGGGGAAGTTTGTTGATGTTGATAAATGATGTTTGAGACTAGAGTCATAATGATATGAGTGAGATTATTGTAAGATATGAAAAATGCATGCCAATGAATGTGAAAATAATGATTTGTATGATTAGAATAAGATGATGAGGGATGGAAGTATGGAGATTCAGTTTTAATAGGATTGGAAAGGAAAAATGATGTTTTTGGCTCTTGAAACAAAGTATGAAATTTTACAGAAATCTCTTTTTGCTGCATATAAATCGGCTCACCCTGATGGGAGTCGACTTATACAACCTAAAACTTCTTAGAAAATGTGACTTTTGGACTTCAGAGTCGACTCACCCTTGACTCGAAATCAATTCAAAACTGCACAAGAAGTAAACAAACGATTTTGATGCATTTTGAGTCAACTCAACTTTGATTGAGTCGAGAATAAGAATTTTCTAAGTACATGGAGTCGATTCATTCTTGGTCCATCGCAAAAACTTTAAATTCGAGTCCTAGAGAATCGACTCACCATACCTCGAGTTAACTCAATTGTCTTTGAATTAAAATGAGAAATTTTCCTAAGTATGAAGAGTCGACTCAAGTGAGAGTAGAGTCGATCATTTTAAGGCCGAATCAAAATAAAGATTTTTATGAGCCATGAATTGACTCATGAGGCCCCAGAGTCGATTCAGAGTGTATTCAAAGTAATATTTTTTAACAAATGGTTGTAGAGAATCGAGTCACTCTAATTCTGAGTTGATTCCAGCATTTTTGAAACTTTTGTTTTCTAAGTTTTAATAGTTAATCTCTGGTACTAAATCTATTATCCCCTTCTTAAGCCCGAATAACACCCTAAGGAGGGTGTGAATGATGAAAAAGAATAATATTGATGAAAAAATTTATGTGAGTTAGGTCGAGTGTGGAGAATCTTTCGGGCTTTTCATCTCTACTACCTCACAATAGCGAACTCTCAGTTGTAATAAGAGGCGTAAAAGAATGCCGATGACATTCATGAATGATCTTCAAGGTTGTTCTCGGGGATATGCATTCTAAGAGTGATCCGAAATATATATAGGATCGATCGGATTGGCTAATATAACCGACCAAATGAGCTCATTAGCTATATAGTCAGGCTTTTATCACATGCATTTGTTTGTTTTATGTGACTTATTTTGTTTTGGTGTACCTATTTGAATATCAACTGCTGTAATTGCTATTTATATGAAGTGCCTTTACTTCTGAATTATTTGTATTGGATTGCTTTGTGTTTATAACAAAAATGGTTTCGTTAAGTTTATGATGATGAGACTAAAAGTATGAGGTAATGAGGAGAGAAATTAATGAAGTGAATTTATTACACGTAATACTATGATGTCAGTATTATTTCATCCATGGCAAAGTCATTCCACTAGTATATAGTGTAAACAACGCCAAAATTTTGATTTTAGATTTCGCCACCAAAATCAAAATCAAAATAAAATCTATATAATATAGAAATAGAATAAGAATTTTTTTTAAAAGGAAATAAGAATCTTACTATTTCATAGGTATATAAATTTCATTCCCCTTGTTGATATATACGTTTTTTTAATTTTGAATACCAGTAGTAGTCGTAATATATGTATATTTTCGAAATCCTTCTTTTTTGAGAACTTACCTAATTCTTTAATATGGTTAAGGTCAAATTGTATCTATATTCTGAAAGTCTAAAAATGCAGTAAAGATTTCCCTTTTTTTTGTGAATTTTTATGACATTTTAGGATGATAAATTTAGTAGAAAATATTATTACTATTCTCAATAATCAAGTCATTTCCAAGTAAGGTTTTTTTTTCAAGGTTTAAAATATAATACAAATACACGTACGAAAAGGTGATTTTGACATTTTGTTACGACATTTATTTTTCCTTAACAAACAATTAACTATTAAAATAGTGAATAAACAAAAATCAGAACAAAAATATTTAAAAAAAAAAGAAATGCTGACTAATTATTAATTGAAAAATGTTAGTTCCCAATTTCTCCCTAAAAAACACATATCATTAGAAAAATAGAGTTTTCTAATACCATAGTAAAATTCAAACCTATTTGTATTTTGAAAATTTTAAAACGAAATACAAAAATTCCTTTATCTAGAAACTAGAATAGTATTTAGTAGGACAAATTTAGTAGAAAATATTAATAGGATTATTAATATACATATTTATATGAAAAAATGCTTATTTATACGAAATCAGCATTAGAAAGTCTTTAGAAAGCTAATAATTAAATTATAGGTAATGCTACGTGAACAAATAGTTTTGGCCAACCAAGTGTAATCAAGTAATTTATTTATATGCTAAATAGAAGATTATTTGGGTGTAAAATAGTATAAAAAAGTGCACATAAATAAAGTTCTATTTTACACCCAAATAATATTTTATTTAGCATACAAATAAATCACTTGGTTGCACTTGGTTGATCAAAATCACTTATTCACGTAGAATTATTGTTAAATTATCATTCAAAATTAAAAAAAAATTATTATCCAAATTTAAAAAATATTACCATCTAAATAGAATAAAAATGATCATTCATATAATATATGAATTATTATTCGTAACTCATCTATTATCACCATCAAATATATTGATTCCCAAATATATTGTATCCCAAAACTTTTTCTTTTTCGAATTAATAATAACCAACTTTACTTTTCATTAATTTTTCCCTTATCTGCTAATAATTCGAATTTTAAATATTTAGTTTTTACTTATTTCTATTTTATAAACTGATTCTTAAACAGTCCATAAACACAAAATTGATAGCACAATCAAACTTTTGTTAAACTATATATATAGTTTTTTTTTTTTAAAATTTTTGGTTAATGGATGGTTGAATCATAATTTGATTATAAGCTTTTATTTATAGTTGAAAAAATTATTACTCCCTTCATTTCATATTAAAAGCATCTCCAATGAGATATTTTTTTTTATTAATTTTTATTGAAATGATAAATGAACTAAGTTGATATTGAATAATGTATTGGAAGGAATAAGAAAAGTGATACCGGTATCACTAAGTTGATACCGTATCACTTTGAAGGAATGTCAATTAGGATGTGGCATGTGTATAACTCATTAAATATAGGTTAATTAAGTAGTATTATGAAGGACCCAAATTGATATTAAATTAAAACCAAGCATTGGAGCAATAAATCTCTATCTCAAATCATATATGGTCCCACAAATACTTACATGGCATTTTGTAGGACGCAAAATAAATTCAAAACTAATACTACCATTAGAGATGGTCTAATTGTCCAATTTCATTCTAACACGCTAATTAAGCTAATCATTGAATTGTATTAAAAATTTAAAAAATAAATTAAAATAACTATAAATATTTTTATTATTAATGCACTAAACCTAAATTTGATTGGTTATAGTAAAAAACTAAAAATGCATTAAAGATCATTCAATTAGTTATTGAAATTATGAAAGAATATAAAAAAAGATTTTAATAAAATACACCTTGAAATCATAAAATTAGTAAATAATTTAAAATAAGAAAAAAGTTGCAATTAGGCAATAAATCTGAAATGAAGGAATATAATTAATAACAGGGACACGTGTCACATCGTGTAAAAGCACCTAGGCTCTCCCTCCTTACAAATGCCAATAAAGCGAACGCGCTCGCTACATATACAAAGTGGAGTGACTCAATCCAGCAAGCAAGCTGCAAGCACGTAGTGTCCGGTACAAGCGAACACACACTTGTTCATTCCCCTACTTCAAATGGCGAACCGCTCCGCCAACCCACCGCCTAAGCGCCTCCATTTTCTTCCCCCGTCCCCGGTGGCTGCAACTGCCAGAGCCAGAGCCGCTGACAGAATCAGCGAGCTCCCAGACGTCCTCCTCATCCAAATCCTCTCCCTCCTTACAACCAAACAGTCCGTCGCTACCGGCTCTCTTTCGAAACGCTGGCGTCCGCTCTGGGCCTCTGTCCCTATTCTTGACTTCGATGACGAAACCGCTGGGCCCGTCGACCGGCCCGAAAGGAACGAAACAAAAACCCGCGAGACCAGCGGGTTCTCGGAGTTCGTCTACTCCGTGCTCTTCCTGCACGAGGCCCGGCCAATTACCCGGTTCCGCCTCCGGTGCTCCCATGGGAGCAGCTCGCAGCGCGACGTAGCCACGTGGCTGGGCCAGGCTGTCCGGCGAGGAGTCGAGCAGCTCGAGCTCTGCTTATCGCTGTCGCGCTACGTGGCTCTCCCGCGGAAGCTCTTCAATTCCGAAACCGTCGTGGAAATGAAGCTCGACGGCGTGTTCTTGACCGCGCTGGCGGGCTTCTCTGTGTGCCTACCTTCGCTTAAGGTGCTGCACATTGGGAATAGGGTTTTGTTCGGGTGCCATGATTACGTTGTGAAGCTTCTCGCTGGGTGCCCTATTCTTGAGAATTTGGTGTTGGAATCGAGCTACAGTGACGCATGTGGAGGACTTGTTTGTGCACAGGGGAAGTTCGATTTGCATTTGAACCATTTGGTGAAGGCTAGGATTGGGTTCTCTTGGTACAAGTCCTGCACCAAGTCTATGTTATTGATCTTCAATTTCCTCTCCAATGTTCGATGCCTTTCGATTTTGTCCGCGACGGTTGAGGTATGATGCTTCTTTATCAGTTTTTGGTTCCTGAACTTGGATTTCTTGTGGCTTGTTTTAAGTTAAGTCAATTGAGGTTAAAATCGTAACTCCAATGGTGTAGATAGGTTATTGAACTTTGGTAACTTAAGAACGTTGAATGAAAGTTTTATGTGAGGTGTGGGGCTTGGGGATGACTGTTGAAAAATCACCTGAAGTGCTATGAAGTTAATTGAAGTTATAATATTCTTGCTGAAAATGGCATGATGTTGCATTGAATTCAGTATCTTGTTTTGAATTTATTGTGGAATTTACAAAGTTTTCAATTGAAAATGTGGCATGTGGCTGCCATCCCGGTTAAGGTTATGGCAATGACTACCCTATTTGTAACATGGCATTTTATTGAATTCACTGTTTATATTGGGCATGTTGTGGAAGTAAGGCATTAGTTAATACCCAAATGTGGTTACACATTTGGCATGATATAGTTAATGTTTGTTAATGGTTGAATATGGCGGGGCATGCATTCTGATATAGATGATGTTGGAATGTCTTGTGTGGAGGTCATTCTCGAAAAATGCCATGGAATCATAGAAGATTGTGGAGCTGTTATGGCACCAAAGAGGGTGACTGCAATGTAAACCCCAAATGGTTTGCACTGATAGATGAACTAGAAAATAGGGGAAAAAATAATTACAAAATAAGGTAGGACAAGTGCAGGGGTAATTGTCTCATTAATCTTTGAGGGACTACATCTTATCAAGCGTGAAGTATCCAATGGCAAGGTCTGGACTCTTGGGATGATGCATGTGATACATGTGATACATGAAAGAGAACTCCAATCCTTAAATTCCTTTGTGGGCTTTAGAGGATGTGAAATTTCTTTTTTTTAGTGCATCTCATTTGATGAACGGCGTTTTTGGTTTGGTTAAAATTATAAAATTTGACTCCATAAGTTACTTTCGGTGTTTTGGGTGTAGAGCAAGCTAAAGTTCCCTCACATAGTGCACAGCTTATTCCATGAAGGTGGGTTCTGATGAGGCTAAAACACAATTTGGCTCCCTGAACAATCTTCAGGATGTCAGCTTCTACTGTTGCATCTTCTGTTAATATTAAACCATTTTCCAAGAGCTATTCTGCTTAACTGAGCTGCTATAGCTGCTTCCTTGATAAAGTTTAGGAAGTTAAACGAATACTACTTGCTTTATTGAGTTTAACCATCAATTGGTTTCTTGAGAACGAATTTCGATTCAAGATTTGGTTATTTGGTATAATATAAGTTGTTCTTTGGAGTGAAGCAGATATCTTGACTTATAATTATAATGAGATTGAAGTAGAAGTTAATGATTTGTCCTGTTAACAGAATTGTAAACCAGTCAATTACCTTTACTAACTATTGGTTTCGATTGTTACTCATCTATTTCTTTTGTATTTATTTCTCACCGAAAGGTAATATTTCACAATGATATTAATTTCTTCATGCAGCGTCTAAAGGATGCTAGGGCAAGCGATATTCCAGTGTTCAACAATTTAGTTGAGTTGGAAATTTCATTTGGAAACTATTCTTGGGATTTGTTAACAAATCTGCTTCAGCATTCGCAAAAGCTTGAAGTTCTTACCATCTATAAGGTTTGCTAAGTTGAGAATTGAATTTTGTTTCATCGATTATTCTCTTGAACTTTACACATTGTATCTGTTATTATTGCAGATATCACAAAAACTTGCAAATGGGCAAGAGCAAGAACCAGCTTGGAACCTTCCACTGGTTGTTCCTGAATGTGTCTTATCGCATCTCAAATCTTTCTGCTTTATGGAGTTTCAAGGGTTGGATTGTGAGATGGACTTTCTCAAGTACGTCATGCAAAATGCAAGAGTAATGGAGACAATGAGAATCAATATAGCGATCTCATTAGATCCACAGACAAAAGAACAAATTCGTACGACTTTAACTGCACTTCAACTGAATTCTCAAAGCTGTCAAATTACATTCGATTAGATCTACTGATGTCATAGAAGGTATGTTATGTCGTATTTTTTGTGCTCCTACAATAAAAAAATGTTAATCTTTATTTGGTACCTTTAATTTAACCTAAAATTTAGTACAAATAGAGGTTTTTCGTACAATTGAAAGACTATGTGGACATTGATTCTTCCCTTCCTGAACCTTTTATTAACAACTTACACAATCGCTTTTCTGGTCTTTAACAATTTATTTTATTATTTTTATTGTTTAAATATACCATTTTATATATTGTAGAAGATACATTGCCTGTATCTATGTTCACCTCTGTGTAATTCAGAATGGAAAAAGATCCTCAAAAGTGAAGAAATTGGTAAAGTAATAGAGTGAGGGTTAGTCACCATTGAATATGTAACTCCGTGAGTCTCACTATCTTAATTTAAAAGTGATGAATCCCTCTCTTTATCAATCTTTCAACTCCAGAGGCGCTTTATCCATTCAAAATGCCTTAATTTTAATGTACTCTGTGACCTTGCATAAAAAGCAACTGTCCTATAAATGAATTCTTTCTTTGAAAGCAGGAAACGGAAGTAGCAGCAGTTTCTAGTGCAGAAACAGTTATCGTATAGAGATGACATAACAGATTAGTGTCGGAAGTTTGAGGGAGTCAATTTTGGTCTGGACTGGACTGTATTGTTTTTAAGGACCTTTTATTTGTAAGAAATATTCTGAAGTTCTTCGTGTTGTTAATAACAATTTCTACACTTGGCTGAAGAAGTTCCTCTAAAGTAGCCACCCTTTCATAACTAATTGGTATTCTTCACAAATCACAATTGCATAGGGCTTAGCGTCTACAAAATTTGATTCTGGGACGTGAACTTATATGGTTATCTATTTATTTATCATATTTATTGTTGTAATGGTGGTGAATGAAACTGAATCTTCCTAAGTGGGAAAGTACCCGCAAACATTAATGAATTTTCAAATTTGGTATTTTATATGAAGTAAGTTTTGTTTCTTTCTTTTTAATGCACTCAGTGCGATGAGAAATATCATAAAAGCAGGTTCGGTCTTGTGAACTGCTTAATGCTTCTCAAGACATGCTTTTAAGGCTGGATCGATTAAAGGATTTATAAAAAGGTAAAATATTCCAAATTGAGATATAAAAGGATAAATTCTAGATGATCTTTTTGACAGGAGAACTAGATCTCTTGAATTGCTTTTAGTCTCAGATGAGTACGTATATCTATTCCTTTTAAATCTACTCACACAAATAATACCTACTGGATTTAAACCCCCGCGCTATATATAGAAAAATGTAAGAATATAAATGAGAATATTTTTATGTGTTAAAAAATAAAAAATAACTTAAAACTGTTCTAAAAATTTATTTTTTTAATAGAATTTTTAGTATAATTTTAAAAAAAGAAAATGTCATATTATATACAAATATTTTTTAATTTTTTTGTATAAATCTATAATAAAACACATTTGATTTTTTTAGTATTAATTTATAAATAATTCACAAATATATGGCTTTATGTTTTGTACCTATGATGTTTTATGATAATGTTTAAATGTATAACACTTAAATAGTAACAAATAAATAATGAGATGAAATTTATTTTTCTTTCATATTTATACGTATGTGAATATACACAAATTTTTTAGTTTTTGCGTAGTCTTTTGAGTCTTTACATTTATTAATATTTGAATAATTAAATTCAGTGATAGAATGGTAATTTTATTTAAAACTGTTTAAATTTTGATATAATGAGCTTACTTTCATACTATTTTAATATAGTTTTTTTATATAACTTTCATAATTTTATAAAATTAAGTTTAGTTAACAAATAAGACATGTAGTCACAAAAAAAACAAATAAGATATATAATATTAAAATTTAAACTCTTGATATGAACTAACATGCTTTCATATTGAAAAAATAAGTATTCGTTACGAATATAATTGTTTTAACAATTGAGAATATCATTTATTTTTCTAATTTCATTTTCCTTGAAACATAACAATATGCATGATCACATGTATTTTCAACAATATTATTATAGGTGACAAAAGCACTGTATAACTAATAAAATTTAATTTTAATATATTGTTAGTGTAAAGATATTTTATATGTGCATTTAATTACGTTACACCAAGTCATCAAAATTAACTTCCTTTTCTATTGACCTATGTGGTTGGTCATCTAAATGAAGGAATTTAGTTACATGAGTTACAATGTCTAATCCAAGAACAAATATATATATATATATATATCAAACTTAAAAAATAAAAATAAAAACAATGGTTATCAACAAAATTCTTGAAATAATTGTGCAAAAAATTAGCAAAATCGAAGGGGAAGGGAAAGAAAAGAATGAGGTATGAAATTGTGTAAGCGTGGATAAAAAAAAGTGTGATTAGTATATGCTACTTATAGTAAACTTAAAAATAATAATAAAAACTATGGTTGTCAATCAAATGTTTTAAATAATTGTGCAAAAAATCAGCAAAAGGAAAAGAGAAAGAAAGTGGTATGAGATTATATGATGAGAAGAGATACAAAAAATATGAGGTAAATGTTGATTTATATAGTAAACTAGTGTTTAACCCATGCATCACATAAGCTTTATATTCTAATTTAATATGGTAAATTGAATATAGTAATTTATAAGAAATAACTTATCGAGTTTGGTATGATATTGTTACTTTGATTAAATCAAATATAATAAAGACATTATCATGGAATCCAATTTTAAAACATATGATTTCTACTCCCACTCTTTCTCCTTCATTTCCGCCCTATCTCACTCCCCCCTTCTCTTGCTCTCTCCTTCCCTCTTTCTTTCTCAGTTTCTCTTTCTCTCTCGCTCCCTCCCTCTTTCTTTTTCTTCTTCTTCTCTCTCTTTCTCTCTCATCATCTCTCCTTTTCTTTCTCGCTTTATCTTTCTCACTCTTTGACTCTCTCTCTCTCTCACTTCCTCCTTTTCTCCCCATCTCTCATCACCTCTCCTTCTCTCTCTAGCATTCTCTCTATCATATCAGTGCATTGATTCAAATTTACCACATGCTCTTAACTAAGATATCTATTTTTCCTACATTTAAATTTTGAAAACAAAATATATAAGTGATTAAATTATTTAAAAAGTAGTAAACTTACATTTTCGTCAAGCCAAATCATTTCAATTGTGTATGACAACGAAGAACTTTCATACCTTGGCAATATCCATAATCGTATTATTCGTACACATAAGCATGAGCCTAAATACAAAACATATGATCTCTTTATCTCCCTCCCATTATCTCTCTATTTCCATATATCTCCCTCTCTCCCTATTTTCTTATCTATTTCTCTTTCTTCTTTTCTCTTTCTCTCCATATATCTCTTTCCCAATTTCTCTCTCTTCCCTTCTCTTTCTATATATCTCTCTCTCTCGCTCTTTCTCCCTCTTTCTCTTTCCGTAACTCTCTCTTCATCTCTCCTTCTATCTATCTCTCCCTGACTTCCTCCCCTTTTCTCTCTTCCACCCCCTCTTTCTTCCACTATTTCTATCTTCATTTATTTATCTCACCATTGCTCTTTCTCCCTTTCTCTTCCTCACTCTTTAATTCCTTATCTCTCTTTAACTATCTTTCTCTCTTACTGTCTCCCTCTATTTCTATTTATCTTGGTTGCCCTCTCTCCATCTCCCCCTCTCTTTCCTTATCTCTCTCTCTCTCCTTATATCTCCCCATCTCCCTCTTCGTTTCCCTCTCTATCTCTTCATTTCTCTTTTCCTCTCTCTCTCCCGTACTACCTTTTTCTCCCTCTCCCTTCTTTTTCTCTTTCTCTCTCCCTTGCTCTCTCTTCCTTGCTCCCCCTCTCTCTCTCCCTCTCTATCCATCTCTTTCTTTCCCTCTGCACCATATTATTATTATTATTATTATAATTATTATTATTTTGTTTTAGTAATTTAAAAAAACACTAAGGTGAGCTTAGGCCACCAATCCACTAGACCAGGAGATGATTTTATGATTGCATGAATAGGGGGAATATGGAAATAAAAATAAAAAATAAATCATTTTATAGTTATATCAACAACCATATATTATTTTTGAAATTTGAAATTTTAAATACAATTAATTTAAAAAATAAATATACAAAAATTTTATCTAAAATTCCTAAATAATCGTATAAGAATAAAATTTTATAATTTAAGAAAAAAATAAATCATTTTAAAATTACATCAACAATCGTATCTTATATTTGAAATTTAAAATTTTAAACAAATTAAAGTTAAATATTAACATTAAAAATAACAAAAAAAACAAAAAATCTAATGACGACAGCTAAGCATTTATCCCCCTAAAATCAATCTTTTTTTTTGCAAAGGTAGACTTTTCATTGATGAAAAATGAACGGTCCAGATTTTGACTACAGGCAAAAGAAAAGAAATGGAAATTTTCAAATAAAACAATCAATCAAAGGACTGTAAGAAAACGAAGAAGACAATTGGGATTTATAGGAAGAAGGAAGGCGAAACTCCATGTTGCTGGATGAAGCTTCCAGAATCGCCAAGGGAGAAAGACAATGCTGATTGTAAGACACCGTCTTTCTGCTTTCCCGTTTCTGATAGAAACGTATGACTGTCTATGTTTTCGTGCTTGTTTGATGACTACTTGTGTGATTAGGGGATGTTATTACCCTAATTATGTTTTCTATGTGGTTTGAATTTGATATCTGTCCGTTTATGTGATTTTCTGTTTTTAGCGACGGTACGCTTTTAGCATCGGTTTAATCGTTTTGACCGTCTTTAAGTAAACGAAAGATATCGAAGAAAATATCTTCGTAGGAAATTATAATTTTCTAATTAAGCTCGAGATGTGAGCTTGATGGTGGCAAAATTCTTAGTATGAATCTCGAACCATATTAGCGACGCTAGTTTCCGTCGCGAGTTTTCCGGTCGTAATTTCGGAAAAACGACGATTAGGAAGGAATTGTAGAATTATAGTAATTCGTTAGGAAACGTATGTGACCCTAATTCGTCTCGCTAAACTTGGAGCGAAAATGTCTAGAATGCCCTTGAAAATGTTATGACACCTTCGTACTTTTCTCTTTCTTACTTTTTGCTTTTTCTTACACACTTTCCACTAAGGTCTCTTCTCATTGGTTGCATGGCCTCAATACATGCAAAAGCTACTTCTCTCTTCTTTTCACACCACCTTTATTAATAAATAATTCATTCTTATATCATATAGGAAAGTTTTCACCTATGCTACAGTACTTTACTGGCATATTGCTATATCATGATGCAGAAGCGTTGAGATATATAATAAAAAATTTTAAGGGTGTGGATGACCTATGAGATCATGTTGTAGAATACAAAGAAAAAAGGTCTAGGCAGTTCTTTTTACCTGTTCAATTGGGAACCAAAGTAAACCCAATAACAATTACATCATGTGCACTAGCAGGCTTTTTTTGTTATTTTTTTTTTATGAAATGTTCATAGCGCCATGTAACTTGCAACGCCAAGCCGATGGAGGTTGAATTATTTTTTAAAATTTAATTATATTAAAGTTAATTCCTTGAAAGAAATGTTTATCTATGTGAAAAAAACATTTAACTCCTTAAAATGGTTTCTTTTGATATTTTTCACAAACTCTAAACAGTAATTATTAAATAAAATATATAATTATTTAATAAAAACAATTATGCTAAACAAAGAAATAATATTTGGTGAATAGTGAATCTTAAAAATTAATTATTGTGGTATACAATTAGGTATTAATAAAGAATAATACTTGACATGTATTACACAAAAAAATAAAGAAAAAATAAATTATTTTAATATGATATTAATTGAAATTTTTAAATAAAGATATTTAATAATTTTATGATTTATAAAAAGACTGTATGTTTTATTTAAATGATAAAATATAATTAAATGAGTGATAGTCGGATAATAATGAACTTGGCGAGTCACTTATTCGAAAAAATAAAGAATTGTAATGGCAAAAGAGAATATAACATGAGTAGCTGGCTGCATCGCTACTTTTGTGACTCTAATTGTCTTTTAATAAAACATTTGAGGGATTGCTTCGTAATTTCATTACTAGATACAAGACAAAATATAAAATGCTACTGGACTGTACATGGTATAAATTATGCCATGGCATAGGTGAAAACTTTCCTATCATATATTATTTATCCTTTTTATTTTATTCTTACACCACCCAAAATTAACCATTTCTTTTATAAAAATAAATCAAAATGAAATTAGAAACTTGCTCCCTACTCCACCGAAGTCACTCTCTCTTCCTCACTCTCTTATTTAATTTATTTTATTCATATCTACCTACATCAAACACCATTCACACTTCACTTTTTCATTCTCACAAAAACACAACAAAAACTATCAACAAAAACCACCAAAAATATCTAACCTCTCTCCTCATTTTCGAAACCCTCTCTCTCTTAACCATCAATTTCATTTTAGATTTTAACCCTGAAAAACACCAAAAACACCTTCTCTCCTACTTAAAAAGATCAAACACCACTACCATGAACAAAAATAAGAACACCAAGAACACCATGAAGAACACCGAACCCTAAACACCACTATTACCATGACCGAAACCATTATCCTCCTCCTCTTAATCTCCTCTTCATCACTATTATGTTAGAATCAATAACATCAATCTCCTACACTCTCTTCTTACCCTACCCGAAGCCACCAACATCATTTCTCCAAGGATTTTTCATCAACTACAAGCTCGTTCCTTCTCCTCTCTTGGCCGAGTTCATCATCATCACTCTTACCTTCATTTTCTTATTTTGAGAAGAAACCAAGCTTAGGAAGCCTAGCTCTAGCTGAAGCAACAAGCGGCATTTCTATTCATTTTTGGCTACTTCAAGTGATCTTCAAGAGATAAGGGGTCAGGGTCCTTAGTGAGTCTTATTTTGTCACCTTATTGGTAAATAAATGTTAATATGATAAAAGGCTTGGTAAAAAATAAAACTTGAAGCTTGCATGATGGTTTGATGTTTGAAAAGTGATATGATATGATCTTGTGCTTGAAATATTTTTATGATGATTGTTGATATATTTGATGATTGAAATATTGAGTGAAAATTGTATGTTAATGGCATTTATGCCTAATGGCCGAATGACCTATTATGATGGAAAATAAAAATATTGATGATCAACTCTAATATGATAAGATGACCGAGGGTTTAAAGGAAAATTTGGGCAAAGATTAATAAAAATATGTTTTTCAAAAAGAAGTTTAAGTTATGGTTCTTTAAAAAATTAATATATTTAAGTATGTATAAGTAAAACTATTTTCAAGTAAAGGGTAAAATGGTAAATAAATATGTTTTATAAAAATTCCAGAATTGAAATGCTTAATTAAATATGTTTGAAGTTGGTTTATCCTTGGGTTTGAAAAGAAATAAATTTTAAAGTGGTTTGAAAGTTTTTATTGAATTATAAGTAAAAAGGGCAAAATGGTCTTCTAATAAAATTTATTTTCAAAACTATTTTTGTAGTAATAATATGGGTATAGTATGAACCCAAATATACTTTTGTACTTAAAAATATTAATAAGTAAAAATATTTTAATAAACTATTTAAACCATGGTATTTTTGAAAATGGCCTAGTGCTTGAAAGGGTAAAACTATCATTTCGAAATTATATTTTTCAAAATTATTTTTACAGTAGCTAGATATATGTGTTTTTGTCAAAATGAAACTGGTTTGGTTTTAAAATGTTTTAAAATGAATTATTTATGCGTGTTTTCGTAAACTAATGTATTTCGGGTTTTAAGAAAATGGTAGTAAGGGCAAAGTTGTCATTTAAACTTTACCTTTTCAAAAACTGATTTTATAGTAGATAGGTACATGTGTTATGAGTAAAATAAATTTGGTTTGAGTAAAAAATGTTTTGAATTGAATTAGTTATGAATATTTTCGTAAAAGAGTGTATTATAGGACTTTAAATTATTATGATAAGGGCAAAAATGGTATTTCAAAAGAGTTCTTTTTAAAACTGTTTTTACAGTAATATAATACATATATTTTGGGTGTCAAAATGATTTGACACTTGGTACTAATGAAGTACAAAATTATTTTAGTATATGTATTAACTTTACAATAACACTATACATACACCTATATATAAAACCAAGTTACAACCAAGTTGTTTTACACCACTCTCACCTGGCGCGTCGGTCGCACGCATGAAACCACCCTAGCCGCACGTGAGTCGCACGCAGAAACGGATCCCCAGTTGCACGTGAGTTGCACGTAGAAAACCTCCCAATTTTGAAAAGTCGCGGCACACGAAACGATGCAAGAAAGGAAACGTCTCCGCTACCACTTTTTTCTTTTCCCATTCACTATTCACTTCAACATTTACCATTCACATTCGTTAAAAAAAAAGCAACTTCAGTGTTCAAAAAAATCCAGAGCGATGATCACCAAACGATTTCGAAGACCACAGTCACCATTCTCACAATGAAGTGAACCAGAAGCGGAATCAGTCTCCTTATCATATCATTTTCAAGGAAAACCACTCAAAGCAACTCCAGGTTAGTGTTCGTACTTTTCCCTTCGATTTAATGTATATTTTATCGTTCTACATTACCCTTTTTCTGTTTTCGTTGTTTGGGTTTCACTTTTAATCAATGTATGCAAGTGTCTAACTTGTGAATCCACTTCGGATTAGAGTTTACATCCGATTCGTGTAATCCATATGAATATTTGTTAAAACCGCTTATGTTGTTCATGTTTTAAGGTTTGTTCTTCATTTTATCTGAATTACTAATTAACTGGAAATGCACAACATTTTCCGTTTCGCAATCCGCTTTAAATCCGCTTCGACTTGTTCATGACCCTCTATTGGTTATAGTGCTAGTTAATCGTAGTTCTTTAACACAGATCCGCTTAACGTGCTAGTTTAAATCCGATTCGGTTTGCTCTTTTTTTTAGGGTTCGTTCATTAATTTGTGTGTTCCTTTTTTTGCAGCAATCATTAATGCATGTTTCTTTATTATTTTTTTTTCAATTTAATTCGTTTATTTATTTGTTTATTTCGTAGGGACCACTTACCCAGAGAAGGTAACTACTAAGGGGCTGAGTGAGGAGGATGAACGTATCTTCAAGTTCTTCCAGGGTAAATCACAAGCTGCCCTAAAAGAACTTATATTCAAGACACCAGTTGACACGGAGGCAAACAGGGACAAGTTCAAGAGAGGTTTCCTTTTGTACATCTAGAAGTGCTTCTTCCTCCCAACCTCGGCTCCAAACGTTACACCAAGAGCACTCCCCACCATATTCGATCTGCAAAACACGAGAAAGAAAAACTGGACTCTCCATATACATAACTTCCTCCTGAAGGAGATAGAGAAGGCCAAGGAAAACAACGCCAGCTCCGTGAGTGGATGCTGCTTTGCATTGATGGTCATCTACTTCCACGAGACACATTTCGGGAAGAACTCTCAAGATGCAGAAGCCCAACCTCTGTGGATCCAATATTGGACGGGAGAAACTCTCTGGAACAGAATGAAGCAAGAAAAGACCATGAAAGTAGTAAACACAAAATCCGCTTCGTCTTCCATATGTAATCCTCTTCGTAAATATCTTACTAAAGTTTCTTACTTCCATTATGTGTCAGGGTCTTATAAGAACAGCAATGTTGGTGGATGAAAGACAAGGGAAGTCGAAGAAAAAGGGCAAGAAAGGATCATCCTCTACCTCTGAACCAGAATACGTGGACTCCAGTCATGAGTCTGAATCCATATATGAAGCTGATTCGGAGCAGACAATGTCTCAGGTCGTGGTTCAGGTGGAGAGGACAAGACCTAGAAGGAACGACTCTGCCTCCAAACGTCAACCCTTGCCACGGAAAACTATATCTAAATCTGAGTAAGTTTCTAAATATGCTTCGGTTTTCATTTAATTTCTGTCTTGATTTTTCTAACAACATCCGTTTTGATTTTATAGCTCAGATGACTGACACACGATTGCTCAGGTGATGTCCTTAGCTAAAAAGAAGAGGAAGGGTCTGGAAGAAGAAGGAAGCAAAAGTAAGAAACCAAAGAAGGCAATTAAGGTGCCTCGAGTAGATTCAGCCAATGCAAGCGTTGGAGATAATGAATCCAATGCTGGTAGTGGCAATCTACATGAAGACAATGATGAACAACCCCAACAACAACCACAATAACCACTTCCATAACAATCACATCGGCAAGAAGAGGATCCACCACATCATCAACCACCACCACAACAAGAACAACATCAATCATCCAAACAACAACATGAACTCATTGATATCTCCTCAAGCTCTGAGGGGGAGCCTGAACCAACTGAGGGGGAGCCTTAACCAACACCAATCAGGGTGTTGGTTCCTAAAGCCGAACCGAATATGCAATATTCACCAGGTGAAAGGCTCCACAAGAAGAGGTAAATTAACCTACTCCTAATCAAGAACACCAACAACAAGAACTAGAACAAGAACAACAACAAAAACAACAAGAACAAGAACAACAACAACAACAACAACAAAATCAGGAACCAACTTCTCAGTCAGTAGTTGAAGTGGTGTAAGTACTTACAAATTCGTCTTTTACTTCGTTTAATATCCGCTTCAACTTATCATGAAAATTCGCTTTGGTGTTATTAACATTCTTTTTTTATTTAATTTAATATCCGCTTCACCAAGTCATGAAAATCCGTTTTTGTTGTTTTTGACATATTCGTTTCGACCTAACATCAATATCCGTTGCGGATTGTGTTCACAGACCTGTCTTCCCCACTCAGGAGCAGATTGAAGTCTCTTCAGGCTTTGATGATGAGCCACAGCCGCAGCTGAATGACGCCCCCAATGAGCCACAGCCACAGCCAGAGCCCATCAAAATCCTGGTACCCAAAACCGAGGATTTTCTGGTGTCCTCCCCAAGCTCAAAGTTAATAACAGAGGTCCTTATAAGCATGGGTGATGATGGGGTTCTAGATCCTCAACCGGAAACCCAACATGATCCCTCCGTTCCATCCTTCAGCTTGAACTTGGGATTTCAACACCCCCTGTAACACAACCTCAGCCCCTCGCAACACTGGACGAGGAATTTCCACTAACTGCTCGAACAATGGCAGTTATTAACAACATGGATGAGCCTATTGGTGGACCTGAACCTACAATAGCTACCCCCCAACCCACTCAAGCGATTGAAGACAATTTCGACGATAGTGTGGCTACTTGGGCAACGGTGCCAAAGGGGGGGAACGACTATGAGCCTATATTCAAGCTAAGGGGGCCCCAATTCCTGCAGGCTATTAGGTACCAATTCATGTCAATGGAACCAAAATGATACATTGATATAGGGGTAGGGGTAAGTTCATATAATCCGTACTACAATAATCTCCTTACTAACATTATATTACTGATTGTTTATCTTATAAAGGTTGTTGGGCTCATGTGCCACGTGCTGAATCGAGAGGAGGGCGATCGATATGAAAAGCTGGTGTACTGCCTTCCACCTGAGCTATTGGTAAGAATCTATTTCGGGGTCCATCTTAAATCCGTTTCAATATATTACACAAAATCCGCTTCGGGTGTTTATTCTGTGTTAAAAGTTCCCTTCGATATTGATACGCTTTGATCTCTGATGCGTGTGCATCTTGGGTTGTTTTTAGCTTCAATTTCTCTTAATTATTGTGATAATCTTGGTGAATTATTGTTATTAATTGATCAATCAAACAAACTTGATGTTCTTTGAGTTGTGTTTGTGTTTTTAGAGAATTCACTAAGAGTTTTAGGTGATTAAAGATCAAACAAAGAGGATTGAAGAAAGGAGAATGAAGCAGAGAAGAAAAGGGAGATTTGGCTAAGTGTTAAAGCCCACGTATAACGTGAAGAGCTCACGTCATACGTAGGAGTTAACGTCCAAAGAAGCCATTTGAGGCAGAGACTCCACGTTATATGTGGATGTGTGGCGTCATACGTGAGGCATGGCTACAAGGAAGCCATTTGAGACAGAGGCCCCACGTATAAGTGGCGTCATACGTGGGAGTCTAAATTCAAGAACGTCCAATTTTCTTTATTGCCAATCCAATCCAAGTTGTTAGGCATCAATTTCACTAATTAATCAAGGGCTTAATTAGAAAGATCAAAGATAAGATTGATTGAAGATCAAGAGAAGAAGATAAAGCTTTGTAACTATAGAAGATAAGATTAGGATAAGATTAGGATTAGATTAAGATAAGATTAGATTTTGATTTGAATTTAGATTAGGATTAGAATGAGATAAGATTAGGATTAGATTAGGATATGATTATATTTTAATTTGATTTTTAGTTAGTGAGTAGGATATAAAAAGGGAGATTGATCCCAACACAGAGAACACACATTACTTTACTTCAATTTTAGGTTTTAGTTTTTATTATACAAGGCTAAACCCTCCATTGTTAAGGGTGAGGAGCTCTGTTCACCCGGCATGAGGTAGTCACTATGTACATTCGTTTATTAATTCATTGAGGTATTTTCAGTTATCTTCTAAGTATGATTTAATTTTCCGTTCTTCATCCCAATGGTTTAGAATCACGGAGAGGTGTTCTCTACTTGTCTAGGGCTAGATTAATAAGATTGAGAGGTCTATTGATTTATGCTAGCTGGAAATTAGATCACATAATGATTAGGTCTAACTAGAGATAGTCAAGCTAATTGTTATGCAACTAAAATTCTGTGGGTTAAAATTGGATTAGAACTAGTTTGGATATAGTGACATGTAATCTAATCTAGGATCACTTTTGAGACTCATAAGGGTTAGAATCGGATTTAGATCTTCATCTAGTTATTTAATTGATTGACTAATAGATTAGCTTTTGATTAGGTAATTAGAAACTGAGTCACTAAGAGATTAGGGCTTAGTTTCACTAGATTCGTTGTGCTTGATAACTGAGAACCTAGAATTGATATTCGAATGTATGCATTGGCCCTCAAGGGAAAAACATCTCCAAAGCTCTTAACATTCCATTCC
>JASCZI010090951.1:2093-25026 GCA_036250425.1 Stylosanthes scabra
AACACATTGAAACCCTAATTCTTCATTTCTATGTCACAACCCTGTCACCTCCCCTTAAACTCAAGGCGACGAAGAGAAGAACCTAAGTTTGCTCTTGAACTTCACGAACGGCGGCCTTGGAAGCGGTTTGGTGAAGATGTTAGCAACCTACTCCGTCGTAGGTATGTGAGTAAGTAAAATCTGGCCTTTTAATACTCTTTTTCTAACAAAGTGGATATCTAGTTTGAAGTGTTTGCTCATGTTGTGTAATACAGAATTATAGGCGAGGTGAACGGCGGAAAGGTTGTCACAAAATACTGTTGGAGGAATCGAACAGGGCTGTCAGAGTTCAAAAAGGAGGTTTTGAGTCCATTGAATCTCGGTGAAGGTGGTTTCTAGGGCACGATACTCTACCTCGGTGGAGCTACGACTGACAATGTTCTGCTCTGAACTTTTCCAGGAGATGAGGTTGGATCCAAAGAAGACGCAAAAGCAGTGGTGGATTTTCAATCATCGACGTCGATTGCCCAGTCTGAATCAGAGAACACAGTAAAACGTAAGTCTTTGCTTTTGCAGAAATTTAATGTGTTTGTTGCTGAGCTTGCTAGATATCTCAGAACCATGTTGACAGCAAACCAGTGTTCAGTGCTTGGATTTGCCATGAACTAACTAAATTTGTTGATAGGGTAGAAGATATCAGGCCGAGTAATAGTGGCATACTGCAACCCCCAACAATGAAACGATACAAAGTTGGGTTGTCGAAGGGGGTTTTAGTGTTTACCATTAATTTAATGTTACTCAATATTGGGCTATGGATAGGTTTGCTTTCTTGCATTCGTGTCCTAGAGAGAAAATTTTGAATGTAATTAGTTTGATATAAGGAAATATTTGTAGTAGAGTGATAGACAGCTTCTATTCCTAAAAAAAAATTTATATTTCCTAAATCCTTTAATAAAAAAAGATGAACGTAGTTTATTTAAAACCATTTTAATCTCTTTCCTATCACTGCGAGTGACTAACATATCATCTACATAAATCATGATATATATGATTGATGTTGATGTAAACTTAGTAAATAAGGAAGTATATGATTTTATCACCTAAAAACCAAGAGATTGTAAGGTAAAATAGTCAAGTACCGAGTCCTAGGAGTCTGTTTTAAACCATAAATAACTTTATTAAGTTTGCACACAAGGTTAGGACCAGAGTGAGTGAACCTTTGTGGTTGAGACATATATACAATTTTCCTCAAATTTCCATTTAATAAGACATTATGGAAATTTTATTGCTTAATAGGACACCCTTTAGATAGAGCTAGGGTGAGAATAATCCTAATAGTGACAGGTTTAATTATTGGGGAAAATACTTGATCATAGTCAATTCCAGCTATTTGGGTAAAGCCCCTAGCCACTAAGCGTGCTTTATGTCTAATAATTTCTCCTTTTACATTTCTTTTCACAACAAATATCCACTTACAACTAACTATTTTCTCATTAGGAGGGAAATCAACTAAGGTCCACATTTTATAATAAAGTAGTGCCCTATATTCAGCCACCATAGCTTCCTTCCATTTAAGTGATTGTAAAGTTGTTTTAATAGACTTAGGTAAAATGAAAAAGTCAGAATTAGCATTAGAATGACTTACTTAGAGGGCTTTAGGTCGTAGACTACAGGTTTTTTTATTTTATTTGCATAGGATGAGAATTTGTGTTAGTGGGTAGAAGGTGCTGGTGGTGGTTGAGGTAATGGTAAAGAGATTTCAATCCCAGAAATGGAAGTGGGATCTGCAGGGACAGTTTGATTAAATTTATGTGGTGTGTGTCTTGCTGGGAAGTGAGATTAGAGATGGGAAAACATAGTTAATGTGCGGAGTATGAGGCATTGTAGAGGAAGGATTGTAATGTGAGGGTGGTATAGTTGGGATTCTTGGAAGAAACTCAGTTAGCAAAGCTTCGTTGTTAGTAAAGTCAGTTTTATCTTAATAAAAAAAGACATATAGAAAAATGCATTTAATCAAATATAACATCATCGAGACACAATTATTTTTTCACATTTAGTAAGACATTTATAACCTTTTTGTTGATTAGAATAGTCAATGAAAACGCATGGTTGTGATCTAAATTCCAATTTGATATTGTTGTAGGGTATAGTATGGGGGAAAACAAAGGCAACAAAAAATTCGCATATATGAGTAATTTGGAGGAGAACCATACAACAATTCAAATGGAGTTTTGAATGTGTGTTATTAGAAGGCATACGGTTTATGAGGTGGACGATTGTAATAACAACCTCGTCCCACAAGTATAAAGGTAATGAAACTGTGGCTAGTAAAAATAATGTTGTTTCAATTATATATTTATATGTCTATTCTTTCTCTTTGCTATCCCATTTTGTTGGGGAGTATATAGGCATGTGAGCTTATGTTGAATTCCTTCTTGATTTAAATAATCAATGAAGGAATGTGAAAGATATTCCTTTGCATTATCTGTTTGTAAATCTTTAATAAAATATCCTAACTATTTTTTATAGAAGCTTTATATTGTTTAAATACTTTAAACACTTCAGACTTATGTGACAGTAAATATATAGTTGTATGCCTAGAAAACATATTAATAAAGAAAACATAGAACCTGACTCCAGATTTGTAATAAGCTAGAGCAGGACCCCACGCACCAGAGACTATTAATTGTAAAGGAGAGTTATAAGAAGAATTAGAGTGAGAGTATGGTAGGCGATGAGTTTTTGCTAAACAACAATACTGAGAGACTGAATTATGAATACTACTCTTATTAATAGGTAAAGAACATTTTGTTATAATATCTTGAACAATATTGGGAGTAGGATGTCCAAATCTCTTATGATAAAAGTCTAAAAATAAGCATACAGCAGCAAGAATAATAGGGTTAGCATGAACAAAAACATTCCTAGAAATATCTATTCTTTCAAATCGGTATATGCCTTTAATTGTAGTTCCCTTGAGAAGAACCTTGTGAGTATCCTGAGATTTAACCAAACAGTAATCAGGCTAAAAATAGAAATAAACTTTATTGTCCCTGCAAACTTGGAAACACTTACTAGATTATGAGCAATTGAAGGAACATGTAATAAATCATAGAGATAATATCTAGAATCAGTAGGTGTATGATGTAAGAAAGAATTTTCAATATTGCTAATGTTAATATATGTACCATTTTCAATGTATACTTGTTCTTGACCCTGTTAGGCTGTGAATTGTTGTATGTTGGAGGCATTGAGGGTGTAGTAATGGCTGGCTCCAGAATCAGCATACTCAGAGAAGGTGGATGGATTCGCTATCATGGCTTTCGGCTTATGAAAGCTAGGAGGTGGAGGTAAGGCATTTTGTGTAGAAAAAATTATTTGTATTTTGTTAAGCTTGCTATGCTTGTGGATCGAAAATAGCAATAGGTTGCAATATGACATAGCTTGCCACATATATGACATTATGGTCTATTGTTATTATTCCAATTTTGTTTCTACCTCCTCCTTTGTTCCGTCGGCCTTCAAGGCTTCTCTTTCCAAAGTTTCCTTTCTCATAATTATTATTGTTGAAAACGTTTTGTGAAGTATCTGAATTAAAATCTTTTTGTGTGGAATTCGTAGTTTGAGCGAGATTTACCTGAATTATAAAACCGTCCAGCTTCTTGAGCCTCTTAATAAGCTCTTCCTCTACCATAAGGAGTGCTTCAAGATCTAGGATAGAGAGATGTGACTCTCTTGTGTTGACAGATGTGATAAATGGGTGATAATCCTCATTGAGGTCATCCAAGATAACATTCATGTATTCTGTATCTGAGATTAGGGGACCAATGGTAGCCTAATAGTCTGCAATTTTCTTTATTTAAAGAAGGTAATCAGCACTTGAACCAACCTTTTTTACAGTTTTGAATTGTAATTGTAGTTGTCTGATTTTAGATCTTGTTTGAGCAGCAAAAAAGGTGTGCAATCTGCTCCATGTTTCATGGGCAAATTTGCACCCAAGAATTCTATGTTTGAAAGATGCGTCCAATGATGCAAATAATCAGGAGTTGACATTGTAATCATTTGTCCTCCAATCTGCTGTAGTTGCATATTGTGTAAGAATTCTGTCTTTTTCTAGATGATGTTGCATCTTCTGACCGCCGAGAGTTTGAGTAACTTGATGTCTCCATATGAGAAAATTGTCACTAGTAAGCTTATCTGAAATTGGAATTGCTAATGGTTTCTGAATCTGTTGATTTTGTGTAGAGATAACAGCTGTAGGAGATGTGGGGTATCACTTTAACTATGGATCTTGAGGACTAACTAACATACCAGGTAGGAATCTTGAATTCTTGAAGAATAAAAATAGAGAAAACGAAGAAAAGATTTTCTAAATATAAAGACATAATTGTAAAAATTGAATTATGTAAAGTGAGTTATTATACTTAGTATATATATATATATATATAATAAGTGTGCTTTTCTAGTGAGCCCAATATTAGCCCAAACATAAGAAAAATGAATTAGGGCTGAAATTCTAATTTCTCATTTTTGTTCCATAACTTTATCAAACTTGCAACAAAAATACTATTCTCACAAAAAAGAGCGTGATACACGCGCTCTTTCAATCACAGCATCAGTGCCTTTTTCTTCTCCTCATTCGTCGTTGTTGTTGTTGTCGTCTTCTTCTTCTTCCTCCTCCGTTGTTCTCGTTATCATCGTCGTTTTCTTCTTCCTCTTCCATCTTGGTCGTTGTCATTGTCGTCATCTTCTTCCTCCTCCGCCAATGCCTTCTTTCTCCTCTTTCGTCGTCATCGTCGTCTTCTTCTTCTTCTTCTTTGGTGTACTGCACTGAAATATAAAGGTATAATGAACCGAAATAAAAGTAATAATGCACCGAAAAAATAAAAAGCACAACCAAACTAAGAAAATTATGTAAAATTAAAAAACTGCACCGAAATATAAAGATATAATGAGCTAAAATAAAAGTAATAATGCACCGAAAAACGAAAAGCACAACCAAACTAAGAAAATCAAGTAAAACTAAAAAATTGCACCGAAATAAAAGCGATAATGAACCGAAATAAAAGCAATAATGCATCGAAAAAATGAAAAGCACAACAAACTAAGGAAATCATATATAAAACTCAAAAACTGCACCGAAATAAAAGCAATAATGATCGAAATAAAAATAATAATGCACAAAAAAAAAAGAAAGAAGAAAAACAGCAACAATAACAATAACGACAACAATGTAAAATAGAGAAGAAGAAGGAGGAGGAAGAGGAGGAGAAAGAGGGAAAAAAAGATGCTACGATGACAACGATGATGTTGACGCAATGAAAAAACAAATATGAAGGAAGAAGAAGAGGAGGAGGAGTGCTAGGTGCTGGTGCAACGAGCACGAAAGAACAACGTGAAAAAATGCATTGATAATTTTATATAGTTTAGAACTTAATTGATGAAATCACTTGTTTATCTAAAATTATTGTTTATCATTTTCAATAAATATTAAATTAAAAAAATGCTTACATTAAACCTATTAAATTTTCATTACATATAATAAAAGTTTATATTGTTCCATTTAGGTATTATTTTAAAATGACATAAATTGCATATTAAATTATTGAAGTTAAAGAAAGTGAAACATAATGAGTTTAAAAAATATTGAAAAATGATAAATATATAAATTAATAATAATAATAATAATAGGATAATGCTAATTGAATAAGTGGTTTTGGCTAATCAAGTGCAACCAAGTGATTTATTTTTATGCTAAATAGAATATTATTTCGGTGTCAAATAGTATAAAAAAGTGCACCTAAATAAAATTCTATTTGACACCGAAATAATCTTCTATTTAGCATAAAAATAAATTATTTGGTTACATTTGATTGGCCAAAATCACTTGTTAATATAGAATTATTGATGATAATAATAATAGAAAAAGGGAAATGGCCTCGAGAAAGGAAGTCACGTGGAGGCACGTGAGGTGGTGTTACAGGCGATAGGGGTCGCGTGCCGGCGTGCCTCGCTTTATCCAACAAAAAATGTTAAAAAAGAGCAAGAGAGTGAGGTGGGACCCACTTCCCCTTGCCATTAGTCTCATCTTCTCACTCACTGACACATGCCTAGTATTCAGACATGTGACTCATTTTCTTTTTTTAATTCTTTTCTTTGTTTTCTTCTTCTGCTTATTCAACTCTTGCGTCTTCACTCTCCACAACCACAAGCAGGTTGTAGTAGATTACTATCAGTGGACCCTAATCAGATCCGTACAAGTACAACTTCGGTCTCATTTTATTAAAAAAAAAAAAACACAAGTGTGTGTTTATGTTTTTTTTTTTTATTAGAAAATAGATTTTACACATTGAGTTTTTTGTTAATTTAATCAAGAACCAATGCTATTTAAAAGTATACCAGCCCAAATTTCATATTGGTCATTCATCTATACTAACAAAAAGAGCTACACCAAGTCACCAACAGCCTACCATTACATCACAACAATTTCATGGATTAATAGTTAAAATAATTTTTTAAACGATTATGTATACATTAATTTAGTTTGCGAAACATTATAAATGTCTATTATTTAGCGTGTTAAATGTCTTAAATTAGTCAGTAAAAAGTACAATTGCAAATAAGAATTCTTCAATCAGTTAGAAAATTAAATTAACACACGTGTGATCTTTTAAAGATTTTTTTTACCTGTTTTAAATATTATTTTAACCATCAAATCATAATTCCAATCAAGACGAAGACCATCATATATATAAGCTTATTGCTATGGGCCAATCTTAAAAATAATAACTTTTTCTGATACGTTTGTTAATTAAAGAATACTGATACGTTGATTTAAATTAGTAAAAAAAATATTAATAGGTAGAATTTTTTTATTCACATCAGCGTTTAATTTTTCAAATTTTTTTATTAAATAATATATAGACTAAAATATTCTTATATACTCAAGTTAAAATTTAAATTTATTTCTTTAATCTTATTTATCAAAGATCATATAATTTTTACTAATCTTTTTAATAAAATATTTTTTATAATAAATTATACAATTAAAATCACATTATATTAATTAAATAAATATAAACACACAATTAAAATATTTTTTAAAAATAACCCAAAACCCCAATCACACAAAAAATTCCAAAACCCCAAATTCCCAATTGAGCGCTTCTTGTTCTTAGAGCGCAACAACCCAATCGATTGCACTGGTAGATTTTTTCTTCCCATTGTGACAGATTTCTTCCTCGTTCTTCCCATGAGTCCACGACATGGTAACCAAGCTTCCCATCCAAGGCTTGTGTTCTCAATGCTTCTCCCCCTTCGACATGCACTCCATGTATGCTAATAACCTCATGAATACTTATTCCAATCTCGTTTTGAAACTTTTGGGTGTGATTAGAGTATTGGGTTTTTTTTAATTTTAATTCTGTGTTTATATTTATTTAATTAATGGAATATGATTTTAATCGTATGAGTTTATTGGAGAAGGATATTTTTATTAATAAGATTAGTAAGGATTATATATTTTTTGGCAAATAGAATTAAATGGGTAAATTTAAATTTTAATTTGAATATATAAGGATATTTTAGTCTACACATTGATATAAATATTTAATAAAAAAATTAAAAAATTAAGCGCTGACGTAGATAAAGTAATCTTATGTGTCGACATCTTATTTGTTAATTTAAATCAATGTACATACCGAAGCAAGGACCTAAAAAACTAGTTAATTTATTATAAAATATAACAAAAAATATTATTATGAGAATAAAAGAATCAACCCGTCCAATGACCGATTCGTCATGATAACTATGATGTTATATAGCCGTTGACATGCACTCCAAACATGCATGCATAGCTGGCTTTACATGCGAAAATGTTAACAACTCATAAAACGTAATTATCTATGTATAATGTATCCTACTCCCTTAAATTTAATTCACAATGGTATTTATTGTTTTTCAATAATAAATTATTAGTGGATCTTGATCATATGAGAATCCAATGAAGGAGGCAATAATGAATAATGTGCATTCTATAAAAGAAGTAGCCAAACTTGATCATCCTCTTAACAAACTACTACTAATGTTCACTTCACAGTCTACTGCGACTACTTATGCATGTGGGGCTTCTTTCACATTTTACAACTACATAAATTTAATGCGTTCTCTCTCTCTCTAGAAAATCAAGCTGCGAGAGAATTGAACAACAATACGATGGACCATCTAGCTAGCTAGCATGCATAAGCAACTAGCAACTGGGAATTATATATAACAGATGATATTCTCTATCTGTTACAACTTACAAGTAGATCTCTCATTAGCAAGAATTTTTTATGTTATTCTAAATTGTTGTTATTATTAATTTGCTTCTTAATTAGTACTAGTAGGACCCTGGCACTATGCATTATTAATTATTATGAGAAGCAGCAATAGACAAAAAAGAGTGGGAAACCAGAATTGAAAAATGAAAGGGGGGTAAAACTGTTAATGGAAATTGAAAATTAATGAAGTTGTTTGAGGGTGGTACTGCACAACTCAACTGTGGGATCCGCGTTTCTGTCGTCTCTCTGTAATGCACATTGACGCCTATACTCTACCGTTAAAAATTGTGAGGACACTGGACACTGTTTATGAAAAATCATACCTTTCGGTTTTATTCAAATTTATTTTTTACGTTTGTCAAATTTTATATAGTCAAGTTTGATAGTCTTTATAAGAGGTTGTATGCCTGCAATTATTTGCCTAAAATAAAATTTTTTATGACAAAAAAATCTTTTTCTATTTTTTAATGTGTTTGAGTAATTTTTAATAGTAAAGGTAAAAACAATAATAAAATAAAAAAATTAGAAGATGTTTTTTGCATTTGTTTTTAAAAGATATTTTTTCTCAAAAAATGTTTTAACATAATAAATAAACAAAAAATATTTTTTATAATATTGTATCTAAATATAATTGATAAATAAAAAGATATTATTATATGAAATACCCAAACACGAAATTACTTTTACTTTTGCAAAAGATCTTTTAAAAAAAGATCGCTCTGAAAAAAATCTTTTTCAAAAAACTCGCTCAAATAAATCTTAAGTGTGAGATAATTCTTATTTATTGAACTAGGTTTTGAGATTAATTAAATCTACTTAATTTTTTATATAGTACTAAAGTTAAATTGAAACAAAAATATATTGAAGACCAATATTATTTTATAATAATAACTAGTCAACAATATATTGAATATAATATAAATAAATGATCATTTAAATATAATTAAATGATAATTCAAGTAGAAGTAAATGATAATTTAAAAAAAACAAGTGACTATTTAAATAAAAGTAAATAATCGTGTAAACAAAAATAAGTAATTATCCGAAATAAGACTTATTCAAATTTAATAAATCATCCAAATAATATGAAAATATGATAGTAGTGCGACGCTCGAAAGAAAAAGAAAAAGGTGGTGGTGGTTGTGGTGTGCATTCTAATGATAATGCGACGCTAAAAAAAAAAAAAAAAAAGAGAAACAGGCGGAAGAGAGGGAGGAGGTAACACTCTGATGAAATGGTGCTGGCATTGTGAGATAAGAGATATTGTTGATTGTAGTTGATTATCATATGTTAGGTTCGTATCACTTTTGATTAAAAAAATGATATTAAGCAACTCTTACGCTTTCAAATCATTTAATAAATTTCACATTTTTAAATTCTAATATTAGTCAATAACTTAAATTAGATGTTTTATTTTTTTAGATTTTGAATGTTTAATTTCAATTTTAGATGTTCTGTTTCTATTGTTAGTTGCTTTAGATTTTGGGTATTCTATTTCTAAAAAAAGTCATGAATATTCTATTTTTTTAAGTTATGAAAATTTTATAAACGAAAATTACAGATATTCTATTTTTTGTTGGTTAAAAAAAATTGATTACCTATATTTTTTTTAAAGAAAACTAGGAAGATAAAATAACAAAAAGCACATTATTTATTTTATTAATACAACAATTTGAATTTGAAAAAAACTAAAATTCACTTTTGAGGAAAAATAGATTTTTTTTCTTGCTTTGAAGGTTATCCATACACATTCTAACACATTATTTTTTTAAAAAAAATTATGAATAATTAATATTTTTTTAACTAACAAATCAACCAATAAATTTTTTTTGGTGTTTAATCAACCAACAAATTAAATCTAAAAGGAAATATCTAAAACGTTAAAAATGAAACGTCATATTCCATACAAATAAATTTTTTTTGAAAATCAAATATGAACAATGCTATGAAACCAACCTTACAGAGCCAATAGGGAGCTAATAATTAAGTTATCATCCAAAATTTATATGAGTTATTATCCATAACTCATATATCTAACAATAAATTATCATCCAAAATTTATATAACTTATCATCCATAATATATATTGACTCCCTATTAGTCATAATATGTTAGTTCCGTAATCTTTTTCATCAAATATACATATAATTTTATAAATATTTTTTTAAAACAAAATATCCAAACCCTGAAAAAATAGAACATTTAATTTAAGTTGTTGGTTGAATTTTTATTGGTTACCTAATATTACTCTTTAAAAAATTGAGAACCAAAATATTATGTTGTAACTTGTAACCATAAACAAAAGAAAACATAAATTTATTTATTTATTTTTTCACAAAATACAAAAATCAAAAAATACTAAAAATAAAAAAGAAAGCGCAAACCAAACTGACGCTAAATTTTTATCTCATTTCGAAGACACCTACTAGCTAGAGTAATATATCGTAATTTAGTTTCCTATTATAATTTATTGAAAAGTAAAAAAAAACATTTTAACATTAAAATATAAGTTAGCATAACCTATAAAATAAAATAATAGGCGTTGTTATGTTAAGGCATCTCTAGTTCCCAAGAACAATATTCGTCTTGCTAATTGCAAATGTTGGAGCATATAAGGCCTTCATTAAGATTACATTACAGTAATAAAACCTTGACTTGAAAATAAGAGAAGATTAATTAGATTAATAGCAACATTTGACGTTGATGAGCGCTTCAAGGAACCACAAAAAGCGAGCGAATAACGAAAATGCTCTCATCCATTATCAACTTCATCTGCAACAACAACTGCACTGTCAGTATTCATGTCATTTGCTATATCAAAAATCATATTATCACATATTCACATGTGCCACACTGCCTCCTCTTTCTAGTTTCTACATTGTTTCTGTTTCTGCTTCAATTTCAGATGTTAATGCATTGGGTTCATATCCAAAACAACACACCCTGAACAAGAAGGTGAAAAAAAAAAAAGGACAAATCTGAGCTAAATTCTTGTATAATTATGAACCGTAATTCATATCTTATTATCCTTTTTTTATTGTAAGACATTTTGAATTCGATTCTTCTTTTAGAAATAAAAAAATATGACAAATACTTTAAAATTTTCTCATTTTATAATTTTAAAAAATTATTCGATATAAATATAAGTTCATATCAGTATGATTTTTTTTATAATACAAATTTAAATTCTACAAAATATAGATATTATAAAAAAATCTATAAAAATTCAAATAAAATACAAATATAAATTTTACATCTTTTTATTAAAATTTATATGTGAATCATTTATATTTGAATCATTTTTATTAAAACTTATATATGGATAATCTATATTTGAATCATTTATATATGAATCATTTTTGTTAATTTTAAAGACATTTATTAACTAAACTCTTATATGAATATTTTAATATTTTGTTAGCGAAAACCCTGCCCTTGATATTTATGGTTTGAGAAGCCCTAGGTAGTTAGGTATGTTATTGAAAAATAAAAAATTAACTTTAACTATTATTATATTTAAAATTTTAATTTGTTTATTTTATTAATTTTGTTTTTTGAATATTTCTTCAGCGAGAAATGCTATTTCCAAAGCAAAGGCCACAGAAGGACAAAAACTGCAGGGTTCTCTTTCTCTCTCTCTCAATCCATCAATCCAGTTGTAGTGATATTATTTTATATTAAATTTAATAGAGAGGTCGTCTTCTTTTTCCCCTCAACTGTCTTGTCTGACTGTCTTTTTCTCAAGTGCTTGCTTAGGGCTTCCCCACTCCCTTCAAAACAAACTTTGCAGGCTTTGCTGTCAGAATCCTCTCACTCACTCACTCACTGCTATCTGCCAAACATTATACAGGAACCCCACACACCTCACCACTCCTCTACCCTCTTTCTTCTTTCTTTTCTTTTTTTTTTTCCTTCTTCACAAACTTGATCTTTACACATCCAACAACGTAAACATAGCATTACCTAACCAGACTTAATTAAATTAAGCTACTTCCCATAACCGACCAAACTTAATAGCTCTGCTCTCTCTCTCTCTCTCTCTCTCTCTCTCTCTTGATGGACTTCCATTATCTGAAGCAATGGAGAAACCAGGATGAGTCAGAGGAACAACAACAACATTCTACAAAGATGCCAAAACTTCTCCCACCAGAATCTCATCAACAGCCTGCCTCTGCTCTCCCCTTGTTTGTACCTGAACCCAACAGCAAAGTCACCTGCACCCTGTCAGATTCAACACTTGCTCCTCCTCATACTACTACTGCTATCTCCAAATTCCCCAGTAAGTAGTTCTTCCTTTTTCCTAAGTTTTTTCTTTTTCCCTTTCTCCCTTGTACAGGAAAAAAAAACCCTCATCATAGAAAGTATGATTGTTATTATATCTCTATCTTCTGGCCTTGTGTTGCTTACTTTTCAAGTTTGCTGCTGCTAGGTGCTAGCTCTTCCGAGCTCTCACCTTTCTTCTTCTTTTGGATTCCCTGCTTCTTTCTCTCTCTGTCTGTGTCTTGTCTTTATCATCATGATAGTTCATAATCCAATCCATCATGTGTGTTACTGGTTATAGGAATGGGGAGTTACTTCAGCTTGTCACAGTGGCAGGAGCTTGAGTTGCAGGCTTTGATATTCAGGTACATGTTGGCCGGTGCAGCTGTTCCTCCCGAGCTCCTTCAACCAATCAAAAAAAGCCTCTTCCATTCTTCTCCCTATTTCCTCCATCACACTCTCCAACACTATCAACCTGCAGCTCGTAAGTTCCTGTTACTATCATCACCTCTTTTACTTAAAAATGCACTTTTTTATTTTTGTCTTTTCCTGTTTGTTATTCAACACCTCCCAGAAGACTTATCTTCCTTATTTTCATGCAGCATTATCAGTCAGTAACCAAAGTTTACCTTTTTAACATGCTTATTCATTTTTGTACAAATCAAGATAAAGGGTTTAGGGTGTCATGTTAAAGTTCGTTTTTTTTTGCGTGTGCAGTTTTGCAATCAGGGTATTGGGGGAGAGCATCAATGGATCCGGAGCCAGGGCGGTGCCGGAGGACTGACGGGAAGAAGTGGCGGTGCTCGAGGGACGTGGTGGCGGGTCAGAAGTACTGCGAGCGCCACATGCATAGAGGTCGAAACCGTTCAAGAAAGCCTGTGGAACTACCCACACCAACCACTGCTGGTGCTGGAACTGCTTTAGGCGTTGCTTCCTCATCTTCTTGTATCTCTTCACCGCCTCTTGCCACTGCCTCAATCAAATCCCCGTTTGATCTCCTTCATCTTAATAGTGAACGGTAACAATAATAATGATAATGATGATGATCTTCCACTCTTTCTGTACTTAGCAATGAGTATTTATTTATTGTTGGGTTTAAGAATGATGTTAGTGTACTATGCTATTGCTATGTGTACTAATTGAAGGGTTTATTCAGAAATAATTGTAGTTAGTAAGTACTATTATGTTCTAATAAAAACATTTCAGTGTGGTGTACTATTATCAGGATAAAGAAAGTGCAATCAGTGAGTGAAGTTTTGCTTTGGGAAAGGGTTACTAAAACTATTACTTCTCTGTGAGTTTGATGTGTAGTAATCTGGTGGGACATACTTTTTGCTTCAACAATTTCTGTTATTACATATTTTCCTTGTCTGTCGGTCTTGTTTCTTAAGACACATGAAAAAGGTTTAAGTTTGAAGTTTGGTTCTCAATTGAACAAGTAATCTAGTATTAGAGATTGTTTGTTTGGTTCCTTTGATTGACTGACTGATGCCGAACTCGTGGTATAGTGGGGGAGGGGACCCACAAAATTATGTCTCTTGTGTTTGTAAAAAAGGAAAAAAAGCCTTAGATTGTGCCTAAATAATCCCCAACCTTTTCGTTTTAGACTAAATATAGAAATGATGTTTGGTGGTGTTTCCAGAGCCACAATGTTGATAATTTTGTTTTGGCTGTGTTGTTGTGGATGGGCCCCCTGTGTAGGTCCTCTGGGAGTGGAGGGACCAAGGAAGAAGAAAACAAGAGGGTGTTTGAAAATCAAGATAACCATCATCATGTGGGTGGGGATGGTTGCAGATCAGGTGGGCACATGCTGAGGCATTTCTTTGATGACTGGCCACGCTCACTGCATCAGGACCCTGAAAACACTGAAAGAAATGGTGGTGGTGGTGGAAATGGGAGAGTGAACTCAGCCACATCACTCTCTATTTCAATGCCTGGAAATAATGCTGTTTCTTCTTCGGATGTATCACTGAAATTGTCTACTGGGTATGGGGAGGATCCGTGTCCAAGAAATGGGAATGGTGGAGGTGCGGAGGCAGAGCAACTGCAGTTGAGTTGGGGCGGAAGCTGGAGTTCGGGGAATCAAGTGGCTTCAATGGGAGGACCACTTGCTGAGGCACTCAGATCATCCACTACCACATCATCTCCCACCAGTGTTCTGCATCACTTGCCTCGTGCTTCTTCCTCTCAGACCACCTTCATTACCACCTAGTTTTTAACTCACTCGGTGCTCCCATTTTGTGTCTGCTTCCCTTTTCCTTTTTCTTTCTGCTTGTTTATTGGGTGGGGATTTTACTTTCCCACTTTTGGGGCCATTGTTGTACACTGGACATGCTTGTAACTTTTGAGTCAATCCTATGGACTGCATCTGTTGTCAAGAATAGGGGCATGGAATTTATGTTAAGGGAGTATTTATATTCCATGTGCCGTTTCCCCCCATTCAAGCTACTATTTACTTATATTAAACGTTCACTAGGCAAGGTGTTTTCAAATACGAAGAAATTAACAACTATGGTGAAAACTGAGAAGTAAAAGAGCAATAGCTTGTGAATATTTGCTACGTTAATAACTGCAAATTTGATTATTGTTTGAAATAAACGGCATTGCGACAAAGCAGCATTTTTCCTTTGGTTGAACGAATATGATTTACTTTTATTGCACAAGAGTAACTGTAAAACTTTTTTCGTTGAACCAATCAAATTTAAAACACTGGGTATTGCTAGAAGAACTAAACTTCTAAATGTGGAGGAGACATGTACAAAAGCAAAAGCCCCTTGGAAAATTTTCGAGGATAAGATCCCTTGGAAGCTTTGCAAATGGGAAAGATCGATTGGTGAATGCTGGTTGGGTACAGTGAGGATGGTGGGCCGATGTTTTATTGATTCACATTCCTTAAATGTGATGCGACCCGTACAAGTCAAGCATCAAACCCTAAAAGTTAAACATAAAGCTCGGCGTGCTATACATAATTTAACCTAGCAAGACACATGTACAAGATTTTGACGTTAATATGATGCCTCACTGAAAGATTAAATAGTAGTTCACAATGGACGATATTCCTCTTCTTACTTCGGCTTCTTTGCGTTTCAGCGTTACCAACAAGGCTAGTTTGACTTGGAGGTGTTATCGCATCTATGCCATGCACATTTGTCCCAAAAAGTAGTCATCAGGGTTCAACTGCTTCTTCAATTGGCTCTAGCTCTAGCTCTGGCTCTGGCTCTGGCTCTAGCTCTGGCTCTGGCTCTGGCTCTGGCTCTGGCTCTAGCTTTGGCTCTGGTTCAACTTCATCTGCCAGGGCATACACCACAGCTGTTCTAGAAGGTGCATACACGAGAAAAGAACGCGGTCGGTCGTCATACCATCCATCCTGCAAGGTATCCAGGAATTGATGCCCGCTTGAATGTTAAAATACGGTAACAGAATCACACAATTAGGACAAAACTGAAAACACCCAAGCATGAGCACACGCAAGAAAGTTTTAGATAAGTCACATACAGAGGTGAAGTACTCGGCTGTGTGATTGAGTCTGTTGAAGCCACCAAACAAGGGATCATCTGAATCCAAGACAATCTGAGAGCATAAAAAGAATTCCATTATACAACACAGAAACTAGTAAACTAATTCTCTAACATAGTAACCGTCAGACTGTTGCTAGCATTGCCAAATGCTAACCAGTATCTATATTAGTCTTTCATGAAATGCAAATGCGGTATATCATGAAACAAGTGCACAGTTTATTCTAGCTATCAGAACAGATGTCATCGGAGCACACACACACACATGAAACGGGAAAAAAGAGAGGGCAGAAGGCTTTACTACTTTTTCGTTGGAGACTTTTAGTCAGTCCTAGAATACTGAGTAAAATTCACTCATACAAACTTCAATTATTTAAATTTGAGAAGACAAAGGATTCATATTTCTAGTATAATAATATTAACATGCACTTCACCCTCACACTAATACAGAGAGAGACTCATAATTGGTTTAATTGAGAGTATTACTGTTCAGAATGGAATTAGTTAATCCCCTAACTCAGTTTTGCTGAGTTGGGGAACTAACCAGACAAATGATGAAAAGAAGTAAAGGACGTTCTTCTTGGTATACACAAGAATTGTATGTTAGCAATATTGTCAAGAATTTCAAATTAAAGGGTCATGCAGCACCTGAGTGGAGAAGAATACATAACGCCTCTTTTGTACACGGCTGCCACAGCCCGCTCCTCTTTCTTTCTTTCCCTCTTACTTATCCCCTCTCTTCCCCTTCTTTTATGGGTCCTTGTTTTCTGATTCTATGTTGTTTTAGTTTGTTTAGTTTTTAATAATCCCTTTATGTTGTTGTATCTTCTTGTGGTGTTTTTTGTTTTCATTTGAGGATAGTTTGGCTATCTTCCAGATCATAGAGATCTTGTTGGAGAGTACATCAAGGATGATTGTTGTCCATGAAAGAACTTTTAGATCAAAAGTATATGTTAATATTTGCTCAAAACGAAGAAAAAACATTTTGCGATGCTGCAGCACCTTCTGTGTAGATTTGGAAACTAAAGAGATCCGGATTTGGCTCTCTTTCCATTGTTTAAGATTCTTAAGAATCAAAATTTGTACTCAGAGAATTTAGTTCAAAATAAAAAATATATATAATTTCTTATTTAGATCTAATCTAATGTATCTTTGTAATTTGTACTTGTAAGTGACATTTGAGGTCTTTTACGAATGAAAATTCATTTCCTTAAAAAAAAATGTTAGCAACAGTGTCTGGTCAGAGAAGCAGGGCATACCTTATATTTCCCTGGTTTTAAGCATCCAACTCGGTAATCTGAATAGCTGTTGTACCAATGAAAATTGAAGACAAATACAAGGTTTCCCCTTTCAAACACTATAACTTTGTCGCCCTCATGTTTCCGAGAAATATATTGGTGCTCAGAAGTCATGAACTGCAACGATAAGTAAAATTAGCTTTCTATAAGTGCCTCTACCTCCAAGGGGATCCAAATAGATTAAATGCCATAGTTTCTATAATGAACACAAAAAGAGAGCATAAACATCCCGGTCGAACCTGTATCAGAAGAATTAAAAATAATGGCACATACATTTGTTTTAAATATTTTTTTAATAGTAGTCAAAACCAACTTCCCACAAGGTAACTTCATTGATTAGAAATAATACAACTATATCGCAGAAAAAGGCAAAAATAAACACTTACACCAAACCTTTCTTCCAGATGCTGCATGGCTTGATCAAATTCTTGCATCCCCCTATATCTAAGATAGTCTGCATCCCCCTGTTAAAACAAGGTATAAAGATAATTTTGTTCAACTTTTGAACTATGGCTAGTGATGAAAGAATGTACCTATTTTAGAGCACAAAGGACAAGAAAATTATTATAAATTCAATAATTCCTTTGGAAACATGGAACTTTGTGGTTTTATTCTTGTATCAGTCCACACATAAGGATACAGAGTAAGAAAGAACATTTACATGCCAACGAATTTGTAATATTTATATAACATATATATTAATATATCTTCAGTAAGTTTTATATTTCTAGAGTTCATCAGTTAAAAGATTTCATCATTTCAAAACAAAATAGTTCTCAATGCCTCAATCAAATGAAACCCCACAAGGATAGACGGTGAGAATGTGCACAAGTAATTGTGCATAATGTTGGATAAAATAACCAGGAACTTACCAAGTCAAATCTACGCCTACATTTATCATAACTGTTATTATTCCCGGGAACAACCACACCACTAGGAAGATGTTGATCACCCCTTGGAAAATCAATCCACTCTGAACAGAAACAACAAAGAGCAAACCCCCTTTTCTTGTCAACATCAAATGCAACTGCTGCTCAAATCATTATTCAATCTTTACAAAATAATGACAGTAAGCAATTCCTATATGCTTACCAGGATGGCCAAATTCATTCCCCATAAAATTCAAATACCCTTCACCACCAAGACCAATTGTGATAAGCCTAATCATCTTGTGTAGTGCTATACCACGATCTATGAGAGGAGTAGATGGTCTGTCTAAAGCCATGAAGTCATACATATCCTGAAGCAACCAACAAGAAAAATGCACTTAAAATGCAAGCAATGTATAAAACAAGGATCCTTAATTATTTGGCAAGAGGATTGAAGTATGCCATATTAGATTCCTAGAAGCTACAAGAATTGTCCCCAAAATCACAGGAGCATATTGCAAATGCAGATGAGAGATTTCCACAAGACTTATAATTATCAAGAAATTATTTATTTATGTATAGCTACAAATAAAAAAGAACTCCCAATGCAATATGCAAAGTCAACACTCAGCTGGATGAAACTACTTTGTATCTTTCCAAAGAAAGCTGGTTTTCAGAATAAGCGTTTATAAATAATTGAGAAAAACAGTATATGCAAGAGCTCTGCACCTTGTCCATCAACCAAAATGCAATTGTCTTGTCCCCAACCAAAGCTTGGTCATGACTTTCAGCATATGCTACACATTTTTCTACCCACCTTCTGTTTGTGAGTGTGTGAACTATATCACCCATTTCCCAGTCTTCATCTTTCTTCCTACATGAAAGAGGACATGGCTGAAATCAGAAGAGTAGTCTTTTTTTTTTTTGTCATGCTAGTAACAAACCATAAGATGAACATGTGCTATAGAGGTGGAATGATAAAAGAGACACAATTTGACATTGCCTACAATTGATTAGTATAATGTTAAGACAGAGGAAATGCTGCATCTTTCCACATGCCTTAATCACTTACACTCTAAAGAGCATAGTAAAATTGTGAGTTAATGATTGACAATAAATTCAAACATCACGTTAAAATGCTCCTTACAACTAGGAAGAATCAGCAATTAATTATGTGACTTAAGGATTCTCCAAAAATCAACATCCCTTTGTAGCTGACATCTGAGAAGCTCACTTTCCAAAGTACTAACTTCCATGCATGTGCTAATAACTTAAAACCTGTGTCATATTTGATTTGCTTATACTATGGAACTTCAGATTGATACTCTCTTCTTTTATAGCCATTCTCATTGGGCTTTAACCTACAAGGTTATTTCATAATCCAAATACAATACTTAACAAAGCATTAAATAGCCCTGCTCCTATTATGCTCTTCTTTTCAAGCCATTCTTATGTTATCTTTATCATTTTACAGCACTGAGTCATGGAAATTAGCATATATTTTATATGTAAGCGAAAGTATCCACAACCAACACTACTAAAGAAGGAAATTTGGTATATAGGGTTCGAGATTAAAATAAGGTTACTTGAGAATCTCAATCCACTTGTCTGCTATGGCCATGTGTAGGCGGTAGTCAAAGCCAACCCCGCCATCTTGTGTAGGAAGGCAAAATGTTGGCATTCCACTGACCTGTAAATGAAAAGATAATGTAACGTCAAGTGCAGTTTTCATTGAGCCAAGTAGATGATTCCAACACAATGATTTTTTCCAGTTCTTTATTACTGTCGTTTCTTACATGTTTACCATGGACAAATAATTAGGTTTTCAGCAGTGACAAATGCTGCACTCAAGTCACATTTCAAGCCGGATATAACGGAATTAACAGTTTCTAAACTGTAAAATAATTTTAGAAAAATGAATAGTTAACATACATCTTCACCAATAGTAACAGCCTCAGGAAAGAGACCGTGAATGACATCATTAACCAGCATCAGGTAAACCACAGCATCAACATCCGTTGCAAAACCAAAGTACTCATTGTAATTTCCAGTAAAACCAACCTGCATCATATAAAATGTTATTTTGTAACATATTACAGTGTGACATTGACAAAAAAAAAAAAAAAAAAATACATGGAATGCTTTTTCTTTAACCAGCAACCTCCTATCCATTAGTTATTCAATACAGCTCCCTTTGTATATCTTGCATTTACTTTTTTATTTGTTTTATATCATATTGTCTGAACCAGAAGCCAGTACTATTCTGTGATTGATTCCAAATCATTCTTCTACTACTGAATTGAATCTGAACAATAAATAACACGCAAATCAAATAGATCAGTTTGCTAAGATGCAGCACCAAAAGAGGCTTATCCAAACCATGTTCCATAGTTCCACCTAAGGAGAAGAATGGTGTAAGATACGGTGGACGCCACCATAAAGTATTACGTCTATTATTGAACCATTTTCAGTCAAGTAGTCATCTTCATGCTCATGATGCATTGTTATGTGGATTGATCAAGTTGTAGTCTAATGACTCACAAGCTAAGGATCAAAGAAAAGGAAAATAAGAGAGAACTATATATTCAACTTTCAGTTGGGGCCCATCATATTCTCCCAACAAGTAACAACGAAATTTAGCACCATAGAATATTGGAATTCTAAGCATATGTAAATATTTCGAAGCCAAGAAAGAAAATCAATAGAGGAAGACAAGGCTAAGACATTCTTCACAAATGGCCAGTGTAGCACAAGCAAAGAAACAGACTAATGAAAACAATAAAGGTCTCCATTTATCAGAAATGTAGAGAAAATACTCAAAAGCCATTATATTTAGAATTTCATTCACTTGGTGACCTAAGAATTATCCCTGATGACAGTAGTCTATTAGTACAACCACAGACAGGTTAACTTAAAATAACGAGACGTGCATAAGTCACCGAAAATCAATTAGCACATACCCCCAATCCGTGATGAGTATACATCATTGATGTGACACCATCAAATCGAAACCCATCGAACTTATATTCTTCCAGCCACCATCTTGCATTTGAAAGCAGATACCTTAGAACCTATATTAAGAATTAAAATTGTCATTAACCCCCAAGGGTAAATTATGAGGGAAAGCATTGACGAAAATATGTTAATGAATTCTGTGCAGACAGCACTTACCTCCCAGCTTCCATAGTTAAAAAGACGAGAATCCCACATCCAATGATAACCTCGTGACCCACCATGGAAGTAATGGGTATCAGTTCCATCAAACATGTTCAGCCCATCCAGTGTATTATTTGATGCATGACTGCATTCACAATATGCTGTATTATCAACAATTTAAAAATATGGCATCAATAAGATCATGGACGTAACAGAATCCATATAATGATACTGTTAGAAGTAAGATTACTCCTAAGAGCAGAATTGAAGAATTAGGGAAGAACTAGAAGAGAATTAGAGAGGGAGAGGAGAGAAATTCCCAAAGGGACCAAAGAGGGAGAAAAGCAATTTCCACCATTTTCATTGATGACAATTACATTCACACTCCTACTATTTATAGTAAAACTACTAACTAACTAAAATACTCTAAATGGGCTTTAGGCCACATTATACTCATAACAGATACCCTGAAGAAAAGGATGAAAGACAAGATTTACAGAGACTGATCAAAACAGAATATTAACATTACTGACCTGTGTACAATATCCATCAGAACAAGCAGGCCTAATTCATGGGCTTTGTCTATGAGAGACTTGAGATCATCCGGAGTTCCAAATCGGCTGCTAGGTGCAAAGAAATTTGTAACATGGTACCTGCATCATGCATAACAACTTATTTAGTATCAGGCCATCAATTTTTAGGAGGAACACACTAAGACACAGAACAAATAAACTACAGCAAAAAAGGCTGTTGCTCATTGAATGACAAGCCAACAAGAATTTGGGATAGGGAGAGGGGGCAAAAGTTGGCTACATCAGATTGCACAAGAATTACCCAAAGCTAGCATAATAAGAATGCTCTTGAATAGCCATAATCTGGACAGCATTATAGCCAAGCTTTTTAATTCGAGGTAGCACTTCATCTCTAAAGTTGACATATGTATTGATTTTTGGTTCCTGCACCCCAAGGTTGATAAGTTAGTTGTAAAGAACAATTGAAATACCTATGCACTTCCTTGAATTTGATACACTTGGTCTTTGACATTATGTGAAACATTTAGGTATGCAAATAAGATTAACACCAATTATCTGAAAAAGGACCAAAGCAATAACATATCTAATATGGGTTGTCATTTTTGGGAAAAAAGGAAAAAAAAAAAGGGGGGTATGTAAAGGCCATTGTCTGTAATAATATTCTCTCCCTTTGCAGTTATTAGGAATCAAGGAATTAGCTTACTAAAATTGTTTTGTTAGTTCATAATGATAAGATTATTTAACTTCACAAAAAAAAATGAAAGAATTGTAAAGTAAGTACCAATGTTAAGTTTTACATATTCTAGATACTCTTCTTTGAGAGCTAAAACAGGGATCCTCAAAATATCAAAACTTTCTTGTGGGTGGTGTCTGCAACTTAGACTTCCTTTACTCACTCCTTTAAAAAATTATAAAAATGCTTACCGGACTACTCATTCCAACATGTGATTCATATATTCTAAGTGATTTTGGTCTCTTAGGCTGTGGATGTTTGAAGACATA
>JASCZI010090951.1:30206-47733 GCA_036250425.1 Stylosanthes scabra
GAAGGAGGTTCCAACACAAAGGAGTATTTTGTTAAGGGTAAACAATAAAGGCCAAAGCCCAAAAAATACTGCCTATTTATCCATCACATTCTTTTAATTACAAGTACATACAATCAATAATTACTTCAAACTATTTCTCTTTCAATTTTAGTGAGCATCAACTGCAATAGATCATACAACAGTAACAATAAAGACTTCTACCACTTGGAATTTGGTAGAACCAGCTAGACATATCAATAATTTTATTGCACTTCTCTTCACATAACTCACAGAATGAATGAATAAATAAATTCTAGAAAAGCATGTAGGAAAAAAAATGTAATACGAAAGACAGTCACTCACTCATGATCTGGAATCAATTTCAAAGCATGAAATCATAGTAAGATCTCTTCAACATGTCACACAATTGAATTGCATATAAACAGGAGTTACTAGCAAATGAATTTAATAGATTGGGCAACTTCATAGTGTTGTACATCTCACCCTCCTAGCTAGCCACGCTCATACATTGTAATTTTTCTCACATGCTAACATGAAAATGAAATTATCAATTAAAAGGTTACTATAGGCTTATTATGTAAACATCCACATCTGCAATCCCTACTCCGTTTAAAACATCAGGTACTTGTTTGACCTATAAGAATGTCAGCCAAGAAGCTAGCTTACCGGAAGTCGAGATGAGCACGGTGAGCTTGCAAAGATGGATCAATCTCATATATTTTGTCCCCAGTGCCAGGTGGGCCAATGGTCATCGGTCTTGCTTCCTCACTTTCGATCTTCACTTCCTTTTTTATAGATACTGATGTATTCTCAGCTTGAGCATTGGTGTCGACATCGACATGTGATGACATAACATGACCTTGCCCAGCCTCGTCTTCTTTGTCAGTGCTAACTGCTTCATAATCAATTTTCTCACCTTTCATGGTTAACTTTTGTATTTTCTGGAAAGGTACAACACCGTAAAGAAAATTATGATTTCCAAGAAAGCCAGTTTATAGATACTAAGCATGATGCATATTGAACAAGCAGATATTGTCAACCCATAACCAAAAAGCAGCATTTGTAGATACTAAGCATGATACATATTGAAATACAATACAAAGAAAAAGCTTACACTCAAAGGCTAAGAATATTACAAATGACTCCCGTAAAACAGTAATAACATAGTCCAAAGGGCTCTAGAGTAAACCTTGTTTCAAATGATTGACACTGATATGCATACAAACAATTACCACCCTATTATTCATGAATAAAGACAAACTGCAATGTTGCTCCACCTTAAATTCCATTAATCTCATTCCATTAATCCAAAAAATCGTCATGCCTAGTCTGTTAATAGTTCCATTTTAGCATCCCCCAAAACATGAAAAGCATACAAGAATCTGGATCATAAAAATACTTAGTAGATACTTAACAAGTACTATTGATAACAATATATTATTGAGAAACCCCATTTTAGCTTTCTACTAGACACAGCAAGAAAAAGTGAATGGCAATTACATTCCTCTTTCTTCCCTACATAACAATTAGTTTTTCCATTCCCTTCCACCTTCATAATTTTTCTCATAGTTAAAACCAATAAATCAAGAGTACACTGAAACTCAATCAAATGAAACGTTTTTTACCCAAAAAGAAGCACATGTTTCATAGATATTCCAAATACACGACAACAAAACCACAGTTGCCTTATCAAAAGAGATAGGTAACAAGAACCATACAAAATCAATAGTGATTTGTGAAAATATAGTCCACATGGCAAAAAATAAAAGCACCTGTGGATCCTCTGAAGTTATATCAGGAGCTTCAACTTCATCTGTTGTGGTTGAAGAGTTATCTTGACCTTGAGGAATAAGTACTTTATCAGATTCAGCAACCGTGGAAGATGAAACGTCAGAATCATGGGAACATTTTACAGCGAGGCTCTTCCCTGAAAAAAGCCATACACATCAATGAAGTGCATTCCTAGTTCAATGTTACTATGTTGATGTATAAGTAAACTGATCAAACATTGAATATTGATAGCCATTTTCACAAATAAACTGATGCCAGTTTCACATTATAATAATGATTTGTTCAATCATTACCACTCTAATTGCATACTATTTGCCCCACAGTCAATGTTCCAACCCAAAATCAGGAATGGGAATTAGGTTAATGAAACAAAGAAAGACATTGATGCCCTTTTGGGCCCATCTGGTTGAGCCAAGAGGAAAATACCACAAGACCAGTCAAGGGACCTTTGTGGGAACTATTCTCTCTTATGTGGATTGGTAGACTTTATGGTAAAGCATAAGAGAGGAGATTGATCCTTCCAAAAGGGCCATACAGCATCCTGGAGAGTGATGCCACTGTCCCTTGTGGACACTGATAGAATGTCACCTAGCTCATCTGCCTCCTAGGGAACCAACCCAGCCTTTCACAAATTGTGGAATCATTCCCCGATAGCCCAAAAGTGTAAAAGAACAAAAGCACTTCAGCCCATATGACATGAACTTGTCTCTCCTACAAAAGCACTAGCAACACACTTTATGTCCTCACTACAGTTATTACCAACCAAACCAAGAATATCTTGATATTTTTCCCCTAAACACATACTGCACACTGCTAAGATTCAACTCATATTCTCAACTCACAATGAAGAGTAAGGTAGGACTAGAGCAGGATTCAGTTACAAGTTTTACAAAGAATAATGTGATTTCTTTTTCCAAAACTAAAATATGAAGAATAAATTATTGGCAACACATGGTTATAAGCTGAACAACCTGTTACAAAAGAAATATGGAAAGTTCAATTACTTTCCCCAACACTGCAGCTGCAACATAAAGAAACAAAAGATATATACAGTGAACCTAAAAGAACGCTATTATTATTATCAACAACTGATTATTGTGTATTCCATCACTCTGTTCAAAAACCGATGCATTTCACAGATATGTTAATCTATCGCGGAAATACATATATAAATTATCCAATCAGAGTCACACAAACACAATTATTCGATCCAGACTCCAGAGTCCAAAAGCATATAACAGATGCATCAAATATACAACCGCACAAAACAGAGCAACGCAAAAGTCGGTGTAGCCTCAAAATTGAAAACAACCAGACTCCACTCAGCCGAAGAGAACAATGTCATCTAAATCTGGTTCTTAACTATCAACCGACCAGTTTTTCACGGATTCACAGCGTAACTACCGAAAAAGAAAAAAACGAAGAAGAAGAAAGAGAGCACACACGAATCAAAGTTCAAAAATAGTAAGTCCACCTGACACAACTCCACCAAAAACAAAAAACCGAAACCACGATAAGAATGAGAGAGAGCGTATTTACGAGAGAAGGAGTTCTTATTGAGGAGAAATGAGAAGGAGGCACTCCTTCGATCGGCGTGGAAGCTGAGGTGCGACGATTTCTGCAACGAAGGAAGCGAAGGGAAGCGAATCCCCGAGACAGTGTAAACCATTTTACTCTATCGCTAGGGTTCAGATTAGGATTTATAAAGAAACAGAGTGGTGCGTGTTGTTGAGAGGAAGAAGAAACAGAAAGAGATCCAGAATCGAGAGCTGTGAATTTTTATACTACTTTATAAGGCGAGAGAAGCGTGACACTGGGTTTATGTGAGTGAGATTTTCTCTCTTGAAGTAATAAATGGAGTAATTAAGTTAATTAATAATAATAATAATTGGGAGATGAGAGATGGATATGTACGGTGAAGAAGTGGCGCTATCCTGGGCGGCAGGTAGCGATGAAACTGAAAGGAAGTGGTGGACTGTTACATGTGTTTGCGTTTGCGAGTGCAGTCAAGTGTTGCATGATGATTGGGATTATGGGGCCCACCGGGCTCATTGTTGATCGTCCATTCTCTCCTTAAACATGGACATGGACCAGCTTCGGATATGAATTGATAAGCCATGAACGTCGCTTATAATTTCTCTTTTCTTCTTTTCTTTTTTTTTTAATTATTTTTATTTGATACTCTCACACTGTGTGTGTTTTGTTGTGTGAAAAAGGAAAAGCACAAGGGAAAGGTTCCTTTTGAGGTGTGAGTATATGCCTCTGCTTCCTCTTTTGGAAAGAAATGGAATGGAATTTAGTAATAGTAGTATTAAATTTAATATTTAAATTGGAAGCAAAGATTCTATATTCTAACATGTTATTAAAATAATAGGGTGCTATTACTGCTTAAGCAAAATAGTAATGTTGATAATTATGTGATTGTATGGCTATTTATATTCCAAAGAAGGGGCGATAAACATATAATAATCTCGATGTAGGCCTATGACTGCTGATTAAAAATATCTGATTAAAAATATCTGAACTTTCGGATAACAATGTTGCTACATGTAAAAAAAAAATCCCAAAAAATTACGCCACGAGTTTTTTCTTAGTTCTACTGAACTAACCATTTAAATTAAAATTAAAATGCATAGACTTTATGCTAATTGTATATTAAAATCAACCATTAAATTAATTATTAGTATATATTATATATTAAAATATAAAATACATATTAAAAATTAATTAAATTATATATGTATTTTATATTTTAATATGTATTATACACTGATAACTAATTTTAATGTGCAAATAGAATTATTGTTAATTTTTTAACAATTTTGATATTATAATTTTGAATAAATAAATCATTTAAAATTGTTAATCACTTTAAAAAAATATAGTTTAATTGTTTTTAAATTTATAACCTTTATTACTTATATATTCCGTCATCTTAATCTAAGGTGATTAGAATTTTTTTTAAATAATTCTAGATATATATATATTTTATCCAATCAAGTTTAATCAAATCATTTATTTTATATTAAATAAAAAATTATTTTAATATTAAATAAAAACTTATTTATATGTTATTTTTTTATCATTTGACAACAACATAATTTTTTATTTGACATAAAAATTAATAACTCGGTTAAGTTTAGTTAAACAAGATAAATGTACACCTAGCATTATATTTTTTTTTTAATGCATGACATTAGTAAAAAAATAAAAAAAAAAGGGAAGCATGACATTAACCGTCAATTATTATATAATTAATTGAATTAACTTACGAAATCATCATAAAATGAAGGTATTTTTTTTTTCAACTTTAAAAGTGAATACCCTTGGATCTTGATGATATTAAATGTTATTGATTCACGCATTTAATTATCTTGAGTTTGTGACTTGTTTGTAGGTATAATTTTTTTGGTGTTGTCGGAAATGTTAGAATATTTTCCGACTTGCCTCGTGAGAGAAAAGAAATTGTTTATTTATTTTTTAAAAAGAAATTCTTTATTTCATTTTGAGTAATTTCAATTACTCATAATTTAAATATATTAATTTAACTTAATATTTATAATTTAATATATATAATTATATATTTATAACATATAATATTATATATTTATTTCAATAATAATAATAAATATAAATAAAAATTATGACTACTTATGATTATTTAAATATGACTATCAAATATTTTTTATTCCGTCCTATTCTGTACATATTATATAGAAAATTAGTTTTTAACTTTTTGGTTCTTCTGTACAATTTTCAATTTTGATATTTTTGATATCACCCTTTATTTGACTAGAATACTTTTTTTTTCTCGTCTTCCACATACTATCTTGTATAAAAGAAAACTCAAAAAAAAAAAAAAAAATTCAAATTGAAGCTCTTCTAATTTACGTTATTCACATTTTTTGTTTTAAAGAATAATTGAATTTTTTTTTAATTTAATAATAATAGAAAAGAATAGCGGCTCAAGTACGATAGAATAAAAGTAATGTAGATTTTGCCTAGCTAGACTTAGACTATCTCTTCTGAAAGTTGAAGAATTTGATGCCATAGGCAAAGACGAACAGGAAAAGAAGCCCCCAGCCAATATGAACAACAGCAACCACTGGAAGGAAGTCATAGTCAAAACCCAAATTATCTTTAAGGAGTTGCTTTAGCAGCATGGTTCCACTTCCTGGTATCTCTAGTTCTGCGTCACTGTTACCCAGTTGAGATGTGATAAGGCCATACAATGTCCATGCAACAGGATTAGCCCAATAATACCATCTCCACCATACAGGGATTTGCTGCAACGTTTACCACCACAAATATAATATAAGTTTATATATGTTTAATTAAAAATAAATAAATAGATAAGACTTATCAAAGTGCATGGCGCATTGTTTTACCGTTCTAGGGATGAGGAAGCCTGAGAACAAGTTCCAAAAGCTCAAGAAGAAGGACATGCAAATGGCAGCAACTTGGTGACCGGGTGTCAAAGCAACAATCATCATCCCATACAATGTGAAGTATATGAAACACATTAGAATGTAGTAGTAGAACCACAAGAAGTTAGCTGCCTTCCATTCAAAACCAATCATGGAGTAAAGGAGAATGGTGTAAATTGCAGTTTGAATTGCATTGTAAATTGCCTCTATTGCCACCTGCACAATTAGCAAGTTGCTTTTATAGTTTGGATAACTAAAAACATTTGCTCATATTATGTTGATCATATTATGTTTGCTCGATAGTATATAACAATTTCCTCTAGGAAAAATGAACAAGATTGCTAATACTTCCATGGATTTTTTACCTGGCCAAATGCATAGGGTAATGCAGAATACATCCCTGCAGCTCTTTCACGATAGAAGACGGTTCTTTCAACGGAAACAACTGGTTGTACTGATGCAGCGTTCGTCGCTCCAAGGAAGAGGACAGCAGAGTACATGGCTCCCAAAAGGTTCATTAAATCTTGTTGTTTGTGACTACAAAACATCAAAACAGAATTGAGGCCATGGGAGCACTAAGAAAAGCTTTTAAAATCATATGGTAAGTTGAACAATTATGTAAAATATGACATGACTTACAGGTTCTTGGCTTTATTCCAGAATATTAGACCAAAAACGAGTCCAATGAGTAATGTCATGAAGAATCTGATAGCATTATACTGAGGATGTCTCCAATAAGACCAATGTTGTTTCCAGAAGCAAGCTTTGCACTGAACAAAGAATGATTGGGAATATTTGGTTGGGAAGGACAAGTCTTTCGAGCCTGGCACCGGATTACTGAGCTCCTTGATGAGTTCTTGATTCATCCTGAAGAAAGTACAATGAAAACAAGAGTTACAAAGCTAGAATTCTAGTTGCATATAGACGCATATAAAGAAAAATAACTTACTGGTAAAGGTCAGAGTTGGCATAGATGGCTGCAAAATCTACATCCAATTGAGCCTCCATGGAAGTGGAGCTTATATCAAGCATCCATGTTGCAGGATTATAACCATCATTGATTTTAGGAACTCCAGGGATAGCCTGAAGCGGAAGATCAATATATAGAATATAAGACATACACACAAAGTATGGAGCAAAAGCCTAAAAGCTCAGATACTTGAATTAGAAAAGCTTCAATACTCACTTCAAAATATTCTATGAGTTTATGTGAGTGGCGACCAAGAGCTCCAGCATAAATAACTTGTCCTCCTCTTTTCATCAACAATAGCTGTGGTAACAAAGAAATTGCAAAGCTGAAGATATGCAACAATCTGCCAAATAATAAGAAAAGCTATGCACTCCATAGAGTCTAAACTTGCCTCATCAAAGGCCTCAAAAATGTCTATGCTAGGTTGGTGAATTGTACACACGACAGTTCTTCCCGTGTCCACTGTATTTCTCACGGTTCGCATAACAATCGCAGCAGCTCTAGCATCAAGTCCAGATGTCGGTTCGTCCATGAAGATGATTGAAGGGTTGGCCACAAGCTCTACAGCTATAGTAAGCCTCTTCCTTTGCTCTGTTGATAGGCCATCCACACCTGGAAGGCCCACCAATGCATCTTTGATTGGTATAAGCTCAACCAACTCCATAACTTCTTCAACAAACATCTGCATCACCAATAGAAATTATGGTCAATTCAGCATATATTTAATTAAGGTCATGATGTAGTTTTTTTTTTCAACAAACCTTTCGTGTTTCTGCCTTTACATCTGAAGGAAGACGAAGCCATGCTGAGAATAATAGTGATTCATAGACAGTAACATGTGGAGAATGAATGTCATTCTGTTCACAATAACCGCTAATCCTAGCAAAGGTTGCTTGGTTCTTCGGATAACCTGAGATGCTAACATTTCCTTCTATGTAACCACCTGTTTTTCTTCCAGCTAATACATCCATGAGGGTTGTCTTCCCTGCACCACTAACACCTACAAGTGCTGTCAATATGCCTGGTTTGAAAGCACCACTGACATCTTGTAGTAGTTGTAGTCTATCTGAATCGTAACCTTGATTCTTCATTTCCTGGTGTGGTAATAATCACGAAACAAACCAAAAGCTTTATTTTGAATACCTTTCATTATTATAAATATGTAAATGTAATATAAGGCAGCATAAAAGATAGTAGATTTGTAATGATTAGAAGTTAGTCCCTTACAGAAGGCATATCTACATAGTAGCTAACATGATTGAATGCAAGTGAAAGAGGCTGAAATGGTAAAACCATTCCTCTTCTTTGTTCTTGGTTCGAAGGACCGGAAATTTCTGAAGAATTTCTCATTTTCAGCTCTGCACCTGCGATATTATGATAAAAGATTAGCATCATGATATGAAAAGGTGATATTTTATTGCATGAGAACTGTGCTGAGCAACCTTCTCAAAAGAACAATTACAAGGAAGTTACACAAAAATATGCTTTTGAATCAAAATTAAAGCTACTAAGAAGTCTTATACCCTAATTTGTGTTAAGAATAACAATGAGTTGAACTTGGAATCACAAGAAAAGAATGCAAAGATAAAGTAGGCACAGAAACCTTCAAGGGTAAGCTGTTTGGAGGATGATATTTTGTTCGCTTCGTCTTCATCTGCCATGACTGCTTTTGAATCACTCAAAGCTGCAATTATAGTTTGACATTAACATGTTTACAAATGCTTAAAATATCACTGAATTACTGACTGAAAATCAAAGGACATATAACTTACGGTTCAAGTAAGTCAATGCAACAATGAATAGAAGATTGAAAAGAAGAGAAAACCCAAACAATGCTCCAATGCAGATCCAAAACCAATAATCTTCTGTATAGAAACCTCTAGATTTGAGAAGTAACTTTCCAACTGTTGGTGCATCAATTCTAGGGTCTGTATTTGGCTGCAATAGATTGGTGGGGAAAAATCAGCAGCAGTTCACAATATAGAGAGGTAACTAACTAGTAAGGCCATAAACACTTTATTTGGTTCTATGCTATTTGCAGTCAAATTAAATTCATACTTGACTCCATCTTTTATCTAAGAATTCATTCATCACTATGGCATTCTGGCCATACATCATAGGGGATATATAATAACCCCATATCATCCATGGAGCAATGTCATCTGCAAGCACAAAAAAATATGATGCATTAACTATGCTGGTACTACATTGAGAGAAAAAAAAAGGGCAAGAAAAAGTTGTAACATATATAGAAGAAAATGCAGATTCCACATAGGATCAATGGCTTACCTTTGGCAACAATAAAACCTCCAAGCACAAATATCACTTGCAAGGCCAAGGTACCCAGTGTATTAGCAACAACAGGTGTTCTACCAACCGCGGCAATGAATCGAAATAGAGACAGAGCCATCTGATGAATTCCAAACAATGCCAAGAATTGTCGGAAAAATCTGATGAAATAACGAAGGGGGATGTGTGAATTAGAAATTGTATCATTCGAATCTCTTGAAAGAACAACTATTATCACCACCAAAGCCAAACAAAACAATAAAAGATTGAGTTACCTATCAGCACCTGGAGCAAACCCAACTGTATAATATGTAAGAATAATCCATATCCCTGATTCCATAAAGGAGAGAGGGATCCTTAGAACCCATATGGGTAGCCCAAAGGACCATGCAGGGAAGAACAAGAAATCCCTTTGTTTATAGAACACTGGAAGCCTGAAAACAGTCATGGCTAGTTCTGCCATTCCATTAAACATCACATTTATTAGAGTGAAAAATAGAGCTCCAAAGAATTTTTGTCCATCTTGGACAGTCCCCACTGGCATTTGGGTTCTGAGGAACATAGTGAAGGTGATGATAGACATAATTGTTATCTGTGTTGTCTTGAATATATAAACAAAAGCACTACGCTTCATGAGCAGCCATTCTCTTGAGAAGGATGCCTTAAATAGTTCCCAGTTTGATATACCATACTTGTCTTTTACCAAAGCAGCCGGGTGGACTTGGCGCTTATCGTAGGGAGTCCGAAGCTCAGTCTCAAGTTGTTCACCTATTCTAAATGAACTGAAGGCCTCTGTGAATTCAGAAGTCGAAACATATCTGTAAGGTTCATCTTTTCTAGACCAATATTGTCGTTGGTCTTTCTTAGATGTTACTTCTTGTAGAAAATCAGCAACTCCTTTTCTTTCTGGACACTTGAATCCCATTTGTTCAAAGAACTCTAGCATGTCCTCACGCGGACCTTGGTATACAATTTGGCCTTCTGAAAGTAGGATAATGTCATCAAAGAGTTCAAATGTCTCTGGTGCTGGCTGCAGAAGAGAAATCACCATGGTCACATCCATGATATGAACCATTTGCTTCATGAACTTGCATATCTGAAATGTGGTGGAACTGTCCAACCCTGTTGATATTTCATCCATGAAGAGCACCTTTGCCGGTCCGACCAACATCTCCCCTACACCCAATAACAACTGAAAGTGTTTAGTACTGATCAATATAGTTACAAGATGTTTATTATACAAGCCACTATTTTGAAAGATTTTATAGGCTAATAGAAGTAAAAAAAAGTCACCTGTAGTTAAGCGCTTTTTCTGTCCACCAGAGATACCCCTTCTCATTTCATCACCAACCATAATGTCAGCACAAATATCCATTCCAAGTATCTGTCAGATTAGGGGATGAAGTTATAAAAGAAGTAAATGATAAAATGAGTAGTGTTCATGTGATTTTTTTTTTTTTTATATAAACCTGTTTTATACTCATCACTCCATTATCATAGAATGGAACATCATTTATGACCTTAAAGAAAATTGAAGTTTAGACAATGGAGACACTAACCTTGAGAACATAATCAGTTACTAAACTGGTTTTCTGGCCTGACATAGCTATGGCCTTCATGAATGCATCAATTTCAGGGTCTGGCTTTATCCCTGCATCTCTCTCCCTTCTAGAAAGTTCCACCAGCATCTCGTACCTTGTTCCAACACCTAAACAACGTCCTGAGAAATCTAATGTCTCTCTCACTGTCATCTCTCCATAGTGAATATCATGTTGACTAATATAGGCACAGGTTTTCCCAGCAACAAATTCATTTAGTTCATGGCCACAGTAAGTGATTCTCCCAGAGGTCTGCTCGCAAATCATCACATATATCACAATAAATATAGTTTCTAATTATATAGGAGGAAAAAGAACAAAAGAAAGCATAATGAAATAGGAACAAACCCTTAAGTCACGGTCAAGTTTCCTTGCAAGTGCTAGAAGTAATGTAGTTTTCCCAGCACCTGGAGCACCCAGCAGGAGGGTCATCCTGGGATTTCATACCAGAACAAAAAATATTATCATTTTTTTTCTCAAAATAAATAAATAAATAAAAACTGTTCAGAAACTAAAAGGTAAATCTCCCTGATGGTACACATCAAATATAACTGAATATAAATGAGAATTATTTTACCTAGATGGTTTTATTATTCCACTAACATCTTTGAGAATCTGAATTTTTCTCTTCTTGGAAGGTGCAAGGTGAAACAATCCCAGAATGCTCTATCGTTCAAATGAATGAATCAATCGCAGCATTAGTTCTACTGAATCATATACAATAATAAAGTGAAATTATTCATACCAGAAAATAATAATATTCAGTATTCATCAAGTACCTCAAAGGTGTTGAGAGTGGCATTAAGCAAAGTAGGAAGCGCTCTTTTCCCAACATACAAATCTCCATCCACAGACAAATTCTCATACCGGACTTCAATTTTAGGGATTTCAATCCCCACCCTGAAAATAATTAAATTAACCATAGAAAAATTCATCAACAAATAATAAAAAATAAAAAAACTTTGGTTTCAGTGATAGATAAAAATAGGTAGATAAACAAACCTATCGACTCTGTCTCTGAGTCTTCGCAAGAACTTCTCATTGTCTTCTTCAACAACCTTGAGTATGTTTTCCATGAGAAGCTTCCGGTCATGGAAGCCAAGCTTGGTAACATCAACTTCGCCATGGACTACTTGGCCATTATCAAGAACTTGCTTCAGCACACCTTTCTTCATGCGATCATATGTCGGCAGTCGCTCGATGGCAGCCCAGGTGAGGTGCTGCTCGTCGTCCTCCTGCGTGTGGCGGTCGCTGCGGCCAAACGCGTCCGGCTCAGCCGCCGCAGTCCAAACGTCCCTTAAGCTGGCAGAGTTCCAGCTCCGGCGACTGCTGGTTGACATGGCCAAATCATCACCGGTCATCAATGCTGATGCCATTCTTCTTGAAACGGATATAGCTGTAAGCTATGAGATTTTACATATACATGAACGTGATTCAGTTAGCTTCTTCTAGAATCATCAACACTCATCATACCATGCTCGTGCTTTAGTTTTTTCTAACTGCCTTTTTGAAAGCATATAAAGTTTTTTAAAAGTGCAAGATGATGAGAGTGAGATTGTAACTGATGTTGTGTTTGAAGAGAGTGGAGATGGTAACCGTTTTTTATATTGAGTAATATTATTTCTTTTGGTTAATCAAGTTTAATTTTATTTTTATTTGATACCGAAATAATATTCTATTTAATTTAAAAATAAATAACTTATTTGAATTTGATTGGTCAAAATTACTTATTAGCATAAAATTATTAATATATTTTTATTTTTAAATTTTTTTATTGAAATAATTAATTATATTTAAAATTCAATTGTTTTCTTCCATTTTAAATTTTAAACATAAAATATAATTGTTGAAAAAAATTATTTGAAAGTTTGGTTGCTTAAACCTTTTGTAAATTTCAAATATAAAAAGTAAAAAAAAAAATCACTGTTAAAAAATCATTAGAAAAATTAATAATTAAATTTTTATCTAAACTTTAAATTTATTATTAATAAAATATATGAATTATTATTTATATTATGTTTTGACTCTAGTCATTAAGTGTTCCCTTCTTCTTTTCAAAACATATATAAGTGTAAATTATAATTTATTTATTTTTTTATTAAAATACCGTGTTTGTATTGGGCATGACGCGCATTTTCATGAATGTTGTTAATAAAAGTACTCCGAATCTCTCTTCTTCATCTCTTTTTTTTACTTCTTTTCTTATTTCTTATTATGTTGTAACAAGAAGTTATAATATTGAAGAATATTTTATTTAATTCCCTATGAATTTGGTCTATTATACATTTCTTCTAAAATAAATAATCTAAGATCATTAAATTCTGTTAGGTATGACTAACATTTCTTATTATAGCCTCCATTTTAGTTATAAATTATTTTAATATATATATTACAATAAATAGTTAAAATTATTAAATTGCTATAAATTATAAAGCATCTGAAATATTTTTTTATAGAATTATTTTGTTAATAGTTGCTTATTTATTAATCAATAATATCTTATTGTTCTAACTTCTCAAATGAGTCACCATAATATTTTTCTGAAAACATTGATGAACTCAGAATTCAAAATAATGGTTCTGTATCCGCATTTCTATACTTTAATTAATTATAGGCTTGCATTTTGCATATGCTAATTGATTAATTGAAACGTTGAATACTAGACAAAATAGTAGTACTACATAGCCGACCTTATAGAAATTATTATTATTATTATCAAATTAAAAGAACATGTTTTAGGTTGCTTTTTCAAGTCATCTTTGCATGTACCACAGCCTGTATTAATTATCTTTTCAACAATAATTTGATATTATTTTTCAGATTTGGTGAGTTTGCTGCATCGATCAATTATTTATTAATAACGTGATCACAAGAAGCAGCATATCTCTATGAGGATCTTCCCCTTTCACGTCATTTGCAGTGTGTAATGTCATTTTCATGATTAATTAATTTGCTAAAACGGTCAACTATGTGCGGTTTTTGTGATTTTGTCATATCTTCGTCTACATTCTATGACCAATATTTTATTTTATACTTTTAGTGGAGTGACATAACAAGTTATTTATATTTGTGGCAAGATTATGTACACTTTAGGTATTATTAACTACATGCCAACCAATTTTTCTTTTCCCATTTAGAAGAAATTGATACCGAATATAAGATGAGTTTGGTTTGTGTTTTTATTTTTTATTTTTATTTTTATTTTCAATGTTTTATATTTTTTAGATTTTTTGAAGGAAAAAAAATAATAAAAAATAAAATTATATTTTTTATTATTTTTACATTTTTTTCACAAAATTTAAAAAATAAAAAGTACTAAAAATAAAAAAAAAAAAAAAAATAAAAATACAAATTAAACTAAACTAAACTAAACGCACCCTAATATTTTGAAAAATTAGATGCCTTGTTCATGTCAGCAAGTGGATGGCAACAAATCAATCATTATCAGGTAATTAATAAAATACTATTCCATATGTATGCCGAGTTTATTATTAACTGATTAGGTTAATACATCACCAAGTGGATAACACGTGCAAATTAACTAACTTATAAAATTCTTCTAATAGATTAATTTATAACTGTTGAGGATATATAGACAAAATTCATTACTATAAATAGTGTTGAGAAATGAGAACTAAGATAAACAAGAAAAGAAAAAAGGTAGATAATCCAAATTTTTTAAGTTACGTTCAGACTAGTTATATATATGAAGCCATTTAACAGGAAACAAACAACATTTATGTGTACATCTATATCTAATTACTTTCGACCTCTATCTATGTATCTAAATATTTGCAACCTAAAAATGAAAAAAATTAAAATTCTTTTTCTTATCATTTAATGCGTTGCAGGAGATCCTAAAAGTACTACGGTAATTACAATATTTTTTTTTTTTGGGTATTGTACGGTGATTACAAGATACCACTTGCTAATTGCTATTGGTCAATTTTTTTTTTTTTACAAATAAGAGAAAGAAAAAATTGGAAGTTTGTTCTGCCTTCAATGCTATTGGGCTTTCAAGAAATGAGGATGGAGATTGGACTGCAAGATTTTCTTACCACATTGGAAGTTGTTCTGCTTTCAATGCTTTGCTTTGAGGAGTAAACCAAGGATTAAATATTGACATATTGTTCTGCAAGAGTACTAAGCACCCTAAAGCCCTTATCAGAGATATATGCAGATGGAAATTCAAGGATTGGATGATTAATTTTGTGAATATTTTTAGGGAAGGCAATAGTTGCACAAATTACAATGCTACGGAATCAACATTAGAGAACCAATAATTAAGTTATCATCCAAAATTTATATGATTTATCCGTAACTCATATATCTAACAATAAATTATCATCCAAAATGTAACCCAATCTAAAACAAGGAGAGAGAAACTCTTCTATTTTAAAAAGTTTTGTATTGAATTTATTTGATAGCTTATTATAGTATTAATTGCTATAATGTTAGTTCTACATTATTATTGGTTTTTATTTTAATGTTTAATTTACCCTATGATAATAACAATATAACATACAGTATCATAGCATACCTAATCTAGGCCAATTCTCTTGTGTTTATAACTTCGGTGCCAAATTTACCAACCCTTCATTTTAGAGTAAATATCAAATATTGAAAAGATATTTATTTTTATACTTTTTAAATTAAATATTAATTATCAATCCGTTTTTGATAAATTAAACACTACAGTTTTAGGCACCCCGCACCATAGTAATAGTATTCTCCTCTAATCCAATCTATTGGAGTATAACATAAGTCGTCTTGTCTCAATGTCTTTGTTGGAGAAAAGTAGGAACGAGTTGGGATTTACAATGTAGCAGCCTTCTTTCGCGGCTTTTCATGTGGTTCTGAGAAATTGGTTTGAATGCGAAGGAAGCAGCAACAGCAGATCACACATGGTGCCAATGCTGGAGCAGCTATTCAGCGTGTTCAACGTGGTTTAGGTTGCATGCAAAGCTGCATAAAAAGCAATGCAGATTAAAAGCATTAAATTGTGTTCTAAACCCCCTAGGCCCTAGCCCTATAGCTTGAGTGTTGAGTGGCTAAGACGAAAAAATAATGTTATTTGCATGTGTTCAATGCTTACCATTAGTTAGCAGTTTCAATGATACGAGCCCATTAATGAATAATGTGAATCCTATGTGGAAAGCATGAATGAAAATATTGAAGTTAGGCCGACTGAATCAGAACATGAAATAAGGAGCACATGGACAAGAAGACCACCAATATGGATGAGGGACTATGAAACCTAATAGGGTGCATCGCTCTAAATACTTTCTAGTGTAGTGGTCACATAGCAAGTTAGTGAAGGAAATGGTTATATAGCAGGGAACGTACTCATTAACAGGCATGCATGAATTGAATTGTAAAATTGAGTTGTTCCCTTACTCAAAGGGACTGTTGCTGTTCCATTACAATAATACTATCATAATTCTCCTTCTTCTTCCTTCTTTATCATATTGTTGCTTGTTGAGTGTTAAGTACATGTTGGTCTTGGTTTAATTTTATTTTGTGTTAAGGTTATGTGAATGTTTAACTCTTCCTACCTTACCATTGGTGCTTTCATTGAGTTTCCGTAATGGCGGATGCAACTCGTATGAATCGCTTGGAGGAGCTAACTCTCTCTAACAAACAGGAAGTTTCAACATTGAGCCGCGGTTTGGTGGAGGCTAACGAGAGAATAGCAGAGACGCAGTCGCAAGTGTCTACCATGAATTCTTCCCTCCAAGTTATTGAGAAGCTTCTTCGTGACAACCTCAAGATGAAGAACCGAGTTGACGATTCCGGTGGAGGCCCGTTCAACGACCTCGGTGCAGGGGGTGGACGACTGAACCACACTGGCCCCGGAAACTAAAAATTGCCGACTTGCCGATGTTCGACGGCGAGGGAGCTGATGATTGGGTGTTCCGAGCACGCCAATATTTGGAGACTTTTGACATTCCCGTGGAGCAAAGAATCCGGGTCTTGTCATTCCATCTAGTTGGCACGGCTTATGCTTGGTATCGATGGGGAGTCAACAACATCTCTTATACATGGGAGACCTTCTTGGACGCCATGAACACTAGGTTCGCTAAGAACATTTACTATGATCATCGAACAACCCTCAAGGAGTTGAAACAGAGTGGCTCGGTGGCTGAGTACTAGGCGCAGTTTGAAGAATTGAGCAACCGGGTTACCGGGTTAGGGGAAGATTGGATTGTGTCTCTCTTTACTGCTGGGCTGAAGGAATATCTCAAATGTGAAATGTTATTGGCCCAACCTAATACTTATATTCAGGCTGTTTCTATTGCTAAGCTCCATGAGAAAAAACATGAAGTCACTTTGGGTCATTCAAAAAAGGGTAATGCTATTTGAACAAGTGGTTTTGGCCAACCAAGTGCAACCAAGTGATTTATTTCTATGCTAAATAGAATATTATTTCGGTGTCAAATAGTATAAAAAAG
>JASCZI010090952.1:0-36896 GCA_036250425.1 Stylosanthes scabra
TATGATAACCTAATGGTGTAACTGTGAGATGGGAATTTGGAGAGAAAGTGGAAGACAAAAAGTAAACAGACTTGGCGGCTTTACTTATCAAGAAGCCACTCCCTTCTTTCCCCTCAAAGATCCCAGCTCACCAACACATCCCAAGGATTGGATAAAACAGATAAATTCTCCTTTCTTAAATTTAAAAGATAACTTCCAAAGGCAAGTTTCACTGCCTAATAAAGGTGAGAGAAATGCTAGGCGTACAGGCATATTGGCTAATCAAGTTCATCCAATTAAAGGAAAAGCAGGAGGAGGAGTCACAAAAAAAGAGATGACTTGGTTGGCAAAAATACTTGTACACTTACGCATTCATCTATAGGTAACTCCACAAGATTCAGGAACCTTCATATCAAAGAACACCAAATGATTAACTATCAAACCAGCAAGAGCTTGCATCTTTATTCTTTCTATTTTGTGAAAAGAAAATACACGAATCGCGTCAGATAAAACTCTATGTCAATCATGGTACACAAGATGTAAAAAAAGAATGAATTTAAACAGTAGAGCATGCACAAAAACAACCACTCTGAGATATAGGAACTAAATGCATTTACTGATTTACATTTGAAGGAATAATAGTGATAGTTAAATTTGCTAAAAATCTTTTAATCTAATAATAATAATCTTTTATCAATCACCTCCTCCAAGCATAACCAACAAATACAAATCCACTAAGCTAAATCAGAGTCCTCTCATATCATTATCATCACAATTCATCATCATCGTCACCAATATCATACCTCTCTATATCAAAACCTTGCTCCTGAAACAGCAACAACAACAACAACGCACGCCACATCAAGATCTCATTATCTCTCAATATCCCTGTATTTCAATCTAACCACTACCATTTCCATCAATCATTCACACAAAACCAGAAATCAAAATTAAAAAAAAAATCTTCTACTTGATCTTCTGAGTAGCCACTGGCATCATTTTAAGAAATTTATTTCAGTAATTTCCAGATCCAAACGAAAAGAAAAAAAGAAAAGAAAAGCACACCTACGTCTGTTTGGAATATGAGGAAGAAGAAGGTCCGCGCTTGTTTCGGAACATCATGTAACCGACCGGAAGAACAACTCCGATCATCATGACGGCGGCTCCGATGAGGTACCTGAGCGGGGTTGGCGGCTCCACCTCCAGCAACATCCTAACCTGCACCATTATCAGAAATCACAATGACCACCACAACGTTCCGATCCGAAAAAGATGAAAAGGAAAGTTTGGCAGAAGACTGAGGAGTAAACCCTAAAGGAAAACGACGTCGTTGAACTCGATCTGGTTCGGAATTAGATCGACTTACAGGCATATCGAGAAATCTGCGGAAGAGAACCAAGTTCCTACTGCTCACTGTCGTTTCCAAAAAGAAGCTTCTCCTTCTTCTGCTTTCTTTCTCATTTAACTGAAATCAATTTCAGTTCTAATTTCTTTTCATTTTTAATTCTGCTTTTTTTACATTTAGTGTTTTGTATTTTAGCCTCTTATTTTAGTTAATTCGCAGATGGACCCCTTTCTTTTCGTTTTCTTTCGGACCTGTGCGGGCTGTGCTGAAATCCGATACCCCTTTTCTTTTTCTTTTTTCTTGTTCCTGGGCTAAGCCCAAAAACCTACCCAAATCCCAAAAACCTACCGGCAGACCCCTTTTTCGTTTTCCTTTTTTTTTCCAAATGGATTTAACAAGCTCTTACCCTAGCTATCTCACACACCCACCTACTCACACACACACTTACACTCACGGAATGGATCCAGAAAATTTATCATGCGGGGCAAAAAATACATTTCGAAGTAATAGCAGATTTAGATATCTTAAAATAAAAGGATCAAAAAATAAAAGTTAAAAAACCCAAATATTATTAATATATTTGACTACATTAGTTTCTTGATAAATTTTAAGATAAAAAAATTTTCACATGAAGTGAATGAAATTATTATGTAAATATTTAATTTAATTTTAAAAAATTAATAAAAATAAAATAATAAACTCTTCCTATAATAGTCAAATTAAAACAATCCTCACTATATTTAGCATTTTTCCTTTTCATGATAGTATATATTAGTTTCGCTTATTAATTTTAATAAAAAAAATTCAAGTTCCAAAAAATAGAAAATTTTACTGAAAATAATAATTTTATATTTTAATATGATTAATAATTAAAAGTAATTTTAATAAACACATTTATTTCATTTATTTATTATTATAAAGAATATAGCATGTATAGTATAGATTAATTTTTCTATTATTTTTATGTATTTAAAATAAATTAGTAAATATATGAGAAATATGTTTATATTAATAAATAATGTATTTAATATGTTCTGAAAAAAAATTCAATGCAACAAATGGAAAAAAAATCAACAAATAGACTTAAAATAGAAAAACAAGTGAAAAATAAAAAGACCAATAAAAGAGTTAATTAAAGAGCAATAAATAGAAAGACCTAGTTAAAATGTCACAATTAGGAGCCGAAGTGCCGAACTCACCTCTCTAACTCCGCATCTGCTTACACTATTAATGGGTCATTCACTTCCACCAAACTCCCTTTTCTTTTCTTCTTTTTTTTGGTCAAATGGGTTGGATAAACCCAACCCTATATATCCCACACACACACATACTTACACTATTAACGGGTCACTTACTACTGTCGGTGAGTTTCAAACCTGATGTGATTGCTTTGGGAGGCATATATGTATGCCAATTGAACTAGGCCTCCGACCACAAATCCTCTTCTTTATGGTGGTCATTTCAATTGGAAGTTAGTTAGATTCGATCTTATTCAATCTAGCTCAGTTTTGAAGTTGCTTACCTTATTCATCTCAATATCTCGTGTGCTCTATCTAATAACGAATTTAAGTTACTTCAATGGTTAATTTATTAGCCTACTTAACTACTTAAGTAATTTTAAAATGTTACAAATCTTATTTTATACACGTAGCAATTCGTTGATTAATAACAAACTCTTAAATAAATTGTTCTGCCTTAGGTCGAGAACACTTTTAACGATTAAAAAAAAAATTAAAAAATTGTGGTTGTGCCTTGTGCAAATGGTCATATATACCTAGGCCATAGGGTTTTATTTTGTTATACATTTTTTTCTCCCAATCATAGCAAAAAAAATAACATACGTTTTGCGTAGGCGTGGCTCAGAATAGTACGTGAATGAGGTCTGAGACTATATTCAACCAACCATGATAGAAAAGGATAGTCGAGTCTCATAATAAAAGATAGATGATAGTCAAGGGATTTTTTTTTTAAATAAATAAAAAAAATTCGAAATTTACAATTATGAGTGCAGGTACAAGAATTTACATAAATAAGCTCTCTTTATTTATCTCGGGGTCAGTGACTCCGAAATGAAGTTTACACGTATCTCAGGGTCAGTGGCCCCGAGATACACCAAAAACGAAAAAATTGGACGTATACCCCGAGATACTATCAACATTTGTGAAAAGTAGAAATTGCATTACATTGGATGAATCAATGACTATTGCTTTCTTTTCTTCTTGGTGTCAAATCACTTAATGACATGTATTGGAATAAAAAATAATAATAAATAATAATTCAAACCACTACTGCAACTCACTTCTCAACACCACACCCTCCTCGTTTTCAACACTAAAACCATTTCTAATAATTTAAGGCTCTTTAATTTAAAAATATAATAATTAAATGATTTATTTATTTTTGAATAATTTAGTTATTTTGCAATAAAAATTTAATAATTAATTTGTTAAAGAACTCACTTAAAAATAATGTAAGAATAATTTAACATATCTTATCCACTAATTTATTTTAGTAATATTATGTTAAAAGAATCATATAAAATTGGAAAACAAAATTCTATTGTATAAGAGGAAAATAATAATATTAATTTTAGCACTTGTTAATATTTTTTTATTAACAATAATTAAAGAAAATAATATTTTATCAATCCTTTTTAATTTTTTAACATTGATACAAATTACAAATGTTAATACTTGTCATTGCAACGTGGTGCGTTCTTTCAATCCAAATGATCTTATTAAGTGATTTAACAGCAAGAAGAAAAGAAAGAAAAGAAAGCAATAATTATTGATTCATCCAATACAATGCAATTTCTACTTTTCACAAATGTTGATAGTATCTCGAGGTCAGTGACCCCGAGATACGTCCAATTTTTCATTTTTGGTGTATTTTGGGGCCACTGACCCCGAGATACGTGTAAACTTCATTTCGAGGCCACTGACCTCGAGATAAATAAAGAGGGCTTATTTATGTAAATTCTTGTACCCGCGCTCATAATTATAAATTTTGAATTTTTTTTATTTATTTAAGAAAAAATCCTGATAGTGTGATATTATACTAAAAATTTTAAAATTATCTTTAGTTGAAAATTTTTTATTTGGATCATTAGATATTATATAAAATATTAGATTTTAGTATGTTATAAAAATGTTATTATTTTTAAAAAAATATAATTTAAAAAATTAAATTTTAATAAAAAGATAATATTTTTTTATCTTCTTAGAAGTACCTTAGAAAAGAAAAATAGGCTCAACAATAATAGATGTAATCCACATGCCAATTAATCTCTGTATATGTAATTATGAACCAAACTTAATAGATAATAAAGCTTTATAGTTAGTGATGAATTGTGAGGAAATGCATTTGATGCAAATTAAAAGGGGTGACCATCATCACTCACATCTCAAATGGAGCCAAGAAAATAAAGGAGTAAAACAGCCCCCACCGGCCACCGCCGTTCGATCAGTCCAAGCTAAGGTCGCAACTCGCATGCATGCCAATTAAAATGCCTTTAATCAATATTCCATTTCCCAACCATCATATATATAGTACGTACCACTACTAGAAACACGCGAGTTAACGTGGGATTTTTCATCGAAATAATTTTCATGGTAATGCCGTGGGAATTACCGCGAAAAATTTTAACGCTAACACCCTACCCACTTTATATCGTGATCTATAATCTATTGCCTTAATTTAAAGGGTTTAGACGTGACGTGTTTCAAGAGCACCAATTAAAATGATAAATTAAGAATAAATTCAAAATTTTCTACTTACATGATAATCTTAATTCTTAACTTATTATATATTTATGGAACGTATCAGCTAAATCATAATTTTTTTAAAAAAGTTGTGTACAGTGTCAAAATATAAATTGTCAAAATGGTAAAAAAAAAAAATACCGAATACAATATAAATTAATAGACTCCATATTATATTATCAAATTTTTTTTCTTAAAATCCTACATCAGACAAATCTTGACACAATTAAGACGTGGAAATGGAAGACACAGGAAATTAAAATTGGCCTTTAAAAAATTGCTTAGGGCCGAGAAATTTTAGAAAGATTTGAGTTCCATTTTAATATAATAACCATTTTGATAAATAACTTATATGTATTTATAAAAATGCACAACAAATCTTATAATATATCTTGACTCTAATTAAATTCTTACATTATAGTATAGTCAAGAACACATTCAAAATTTTACAAGAATTGAAGTTAGGTTAGTTTCTAGCGAGAACTATTTCAGTATGTAGGTAATCTGTAATTATTTATTTTTTATAAAAAGCTCAAAAAGCATAAATGGTTTTTTAAAATGAAATAAAATATAAAAGAGTACTAGATACTAGATATGTTCAAAATGTTGCAGTCATCAACGAAGTGTCATGCTATGCAATGTGCACATCTATATGTGCACGAGTAATAGGAACCAATACCCGGTAATGCAGGATTATGTTTTGTTAAACTTTATTTAATAGTGATTAATATATAGTTACTTAGTTCTTGAGCTTCGTGAATACCGGGCTGTCTCTGATTTCTTTAATGAAACTTCAACCTGAATTCATGGTGGTTCAAAGCACAAGATTTGGGTAAGTGTTCCTCGAAATCTATTCTGCTTCCTAATAAGCTCCCTCCTATATATATATATATATATATGTGAGACTGAGACTGAAACTGGTCACAAACAAAGCAGGTCTAAGCTTAATCTTCAGTCAAAAGTTTTCTACATACTGAGGTTGCAAACTCTGTAAAGCAGGTCTTCTTCTTTGTTTTTGGGTTTAATATTATTATTATTATTAAATTAAATATTTTTTAGATTCAAGTACCCTTTCACCTTTTGAAGGGAGGCTTAAAACTGAGTTATCTCATATCTTCTACAGAAGATCAATTCCATGGATTTTTGTTTCTCATTTCATAATTCAGAAGATTAAGTTAAAAGTCAATTTTGATGCAAATAAAATATTTTATACAATTATTTAATTAAATATTTTTTAATAACCATCCTGATATTATATACACACATGTATTGTTTTAATAACCCTAAATTTTCAAGGTGAATGCTACAGTACCCTCTCTTTTTGAAAGGGTAATTTACCCTCTTTAGTGTATTATTTCATAATTACTTCAATAAATAATTTTTTTTTATGATTGAAATGTATACCACTATTTGTTTACTTTTTATTTTTTTATTAAACTTGATTTAGAATGACCATATAGAATTAAAAAAAAATAATATATTATATCACTTTTTATTTGTATAACAGGAAGAACGAAAAAAAAAAAGTTGTATTATTTATTTATCTCTTAATAAAAAACACAAAATATTATAGAAAACTTTTATTTGAATAAAATTATACATTAAACTCTAAAAAAAATTGTTTATTAAGTTAATTTTCAACTAATAGGCTAGAAAGAGTAAATTATCCTCTCAAAAAGAGAAGGTATTATAGAATTCACCAATTTTTAATTCAATGATTTATTTTTTTTTAAAAAAAATTGTTTCTTGCCCATTCAATTATTCAATTTTTTTTTTATTTTGCAACAATTTTAATAGTTTTGTAAAAAATAAAGACCACCTAATCAAAATTTTAATAATCATTCAATTATTCAATTATTTTATCTTTTTGGTTTTAAACGTTATTTTTAGTTCGGTGGACCGATAACTATTTCGTTATGAATTTAAACTTTATTTAAGAATTTGCTGCTAACCACTGAATTGCTGTATGCACAAAACGAGATTCGAACTGCAACATTTTTTAAGCGGGCTAGTAAGCTAACCATTTGCATCATTATTTTATCTGAATCTATCTATAATATCATCTCCATCTAAATGGAAAATATCAGACCAAACTCTTCCATTTCACTTTTTTGTTTGTTTGTTTGAGTGAAACCAAAATAGTCTATCTATCAATCATAAGTCTCTGAACTAACCTTCCTTTTTTTCTGCTTCTTGTGTCCTGTGCAAAAAAACAGCTACTGCACAAAAAAAAAGGCATATAAACAAGAACTTGAAGTGCTTTCAGGTTTCAGCATATTCAGAATATTTGTCCTTGATAGTGAAACTTTTTGAAAAAAGAAAAACAAAATGGATGGTGGTAATAACTTACCACCTTGGAAAACAACTAGTTTATGGTGGCATCATGGGTTAGAATTAGAGGATGTAAATGAAAATGAAGAGTTCAACAAGAAAGTGATTCTCCCATCATCATCAGCCTTACCTGCTATACCTCAGCCACCAACACCACATGAACCCATGGAGTTCTTGTCAAGGTCATGGAGCCTCTCTGCCTCTGAGATTTCAAAGGCTCTTTTGGATAAACAGAAGCAGCAAAGTTTCTATGACAAGAATAATCAACACATGTTTCTTGATTCTGCTGCCAATTTGAAACCTCAATTTGCAGCAGTAAGTTCTTCTCCTTTCTTACTATTGCAGCAGTTATTTATTTTGTGTCTCAGAATCTTATCATCCCATGACAAAAATGATACAGTAAGAGTTTCTGGTATTTCAAGAATATCAGTGTTACGGTGGTTTTAATAGTTGATCTCAATCATGTGCATATTATATATTTTCTATAATTAAGATCCACCACTAAAATTATTAGAAAATTGGTTTGCCGAATTTCATGAATTTTTCTAAAGCCTCTAGAATTTGTAAAAGTTTATGTAGTTAGTCCCTTCAACAACTAAATTGGTCAAGTGCTAGGGACTAACTTTATAAACTTAAGTTTCCAACATCTAAATAAGTTTGCTGCCCAAGTTTTGAAAACTCTCCTAAGTTCTCTTACGATTGTAAAAGTGGAGACTCGTATGCAATTTTTTTTTAAAAGTCTCACCGTCTGTAAAAATCAATCAATAAAGGTAACTCAAGTTTACTAAAAGAAATGTGTATTATTCTATAATTTGCAGGGAGGGAAAATGATTCCTTCGTCAAATAGTAGAAAAATGGGAAGCATTGGAAGGTGGTTTCATCATAAGCATAATGGAGGAAGCGGCAACGATGCGAATGTAAAGAAGAAAGACAAGGCGCGGCTCGAATCAGCTCGAGTCCATTCTGCTGTGTCAATTGCAGGCTTGGCTTCAGCTTTGGCTGCCGTGGCTACAATACAGCAGAATGACTCGACTCATTCGAAGCTGAGCCTTGCCCTGGCTTCAGCCACGGAGCTGGTTGCATCGCATTGCATTGAAATGGCTCAAGTGGCTGGAGCCGATGATGGGCGGGTGGCTGGAGCTGTGAAATCTGCCGTTGATATTCAAACCCTTGGAGATTTGATGACACTCACCGCTGCTGCTGCAACAGGTGATTGCTTCTTAGCTTTTTGTTGGAAAAAATTTGTATGTTTAACTAAAAAAATTAAGCTTGACTAAGTGTAAAAGATTTAATTTAATTCCATATTTACCAAAGATTTGACAAATTAGACAAAGCCACCCAACCTGCTATTTATATTGGCTGATTTTACCTAAGCAACCCAATTTTTATAGGCTATTGAATTAATCTATATAAAAAAATGTTATCGGCAATATTAAAATTCAGCTATAAAATCAATTGTTATATATTTGTGTATAAAAAAATATTATTATTTTATATATTATGGATGTATATTTAGTATTTTGATATATATGTATTCTATATAGATAGTTAATTTTTTGTGTGTACGTAAATTTTTTATAATGAAAAAATATATATATTTTTTAAAGAAAAGCTTATGTTTCATCTATTCAAGAGCAACAAATTGATTGAAAGTAGGATCTAACATAACTTAAATATATATATATATATATATATATATATATTTATCTTTAATTACTCTAAAAGAACAGCAGATCAATACTTTTATATAAAATTTAGAAATTTTTTTTTCCTTTTGTATAAAATACTTAATTATTTTTTCATTTGTTTTGATTTTGTTTGTGGTTGAAAATCAGCTTTGAGAGGAGAATCAGCACTAAGGGCAAGATTGGAAAAAGAAACAAAGAGGAATGCAACAATAAGTCCCTATGATAATAATAATAAGGGAGTAACAATACAATCTCATTCTCATTGGTTTGCACCTCTTGAGGAACATCATCCACCATGTGTGGGAGAATTGTTCCAACTCACACCAAAAGGTAAAATTTCCAAACCCATTTTCCATCATTATATTCCATTTATTTATTTAAATGTGAGGCCACACATACATGGTGAGTTTTAGCACACGCCACTTTCTATCCAGGCGTGTCGCACACCTTGGTGGTGTCACATTAGCAATGATCCTAGCGTTGCTGTAAGTTGGATGGTGTGCACCTCACGTATAAATTTTTTACCCTCAATCAGGCTTAGCAGGTGTAACATAATTATACTTTCGGCTTGTGCCACTGGGGGAGAGTGGAATATGAAGATTTACATATGGGAAATGTTGAAATACTATTTTTGAACAAAGAAAAGTCTTGTTTTGGTTTTTTATGGGCTACCGGTCTTTTTCTGTTTTTTAAATTTGGTGGGATTTTATTGTCCAACAAAATAAAAGTTGGGCAGAGTTTCTGTGCTAGGAAAAAAAAAGGATTTTCTACAATACATAAAATTTAGTTATTTTCTTTGAAAAAAAAAATTAAACCACTACATTTTAGAAAAATTATTTCCATTTTGTAAATTTTATGTTATACGAAAAAATAATGTAGTTATTATGTTGTGGAATTATAAAAACAAGACTAAGTGGACAATATTTTTTGAACTTTGTAGTAACGAATTTTTAAACATAAATATGATATTAACGTTGTGGACGAATAAAAAGCACCATAGAAAATAAACTAATTTGTAAGCCTTTGTTTATGATTAAAAGAAAATTTTAGAATTTTGCAAGCCTTTATTTTCTTTTTTTTTTCAGTGGCTCTGTACCATAGAAATCAAAATTTGTTATTTTGTTGACATGAATAAAACACACATTGTGATTATAAACACTATTATAAGTTCATAACAAAGTAAAAAAAAAAAAAACTATCGGTAAATCACCTAAGTTTCCCTTTGTAGTGAAAAAAATGAATAACAATAATTTTATATGAACAAGTGATTTAATCAATTAAGTTTAATTAAATTACTTATTCTATGTTAAATAAAAAAACTATTTCGATGTCAAATAGAATTTTATTTATGTGTTATTTTTATACTATTTGTCACCAAAATAATATTTTATTTAATAAAAAAATAAATTACTTGATTGACCAAAATCACTTGTTAAAATAATATTACACAATGAATAATACCAAAAAAAAAAAAAAAATTAGTCAGGAAATGAATATTAACAAGAACCGTAGCTTCATCCCAATCAACAACTAGCCTGAACATTCTCACAGGAGGATTGGCTTAATAAATTCTGATAACACCGCATAAATTAAAGTGTTAAACTGTTCTCCTTCTTTTTTTTCTTTTTTTCTTAGCCTTGGTAACTTTTACTGTTGTGATTGCAAGAACTTCCAATTATTGGGACTTCACAAAATTAATCTATCTTCTCTAGTCCATTCTTGAGAGAGTCCAGTCCATAAACAAAGAAAAGTAAAAAAAAAAAAGGGCATTTTTTATATATCACAAAAAATTATAGGATAAAATTTAATTTTCACTTTAAAGAGGGGTCACACAACAAAATCATAAGACACCCACAAACTTGTTTCAAACTTAGGTGCCACCTAACTGATGTGCGACACGCCTGGATACAAAGTGGCGTGTGCTAAAACTCACCTCCAAGTATCATCATCATCAATATAATAGGAATCTCGCTCCATTGGATTTGCTTTATCTCATTATTTCTAACTCTGCTTTTTGAACTTTTTTCAGGCACACTAAGATGGAAGCATGTTACTGTTTACATCAACAAGAAATATCAGGTATACATATATATACACAGCACTATTAACAATTATTCATGTATGTGTGGTGGATGAGGTATCAATTAGACAGATGAGGAACCATATTTTATCTAAAGTTTCATGATTTTGTTTCTTGTATAGGTCAAAATTAAGATCAAAAGCAAGCACGTGGGAGGAGCCTTCTCCAAAAAGAATAAATGTAAGTGTTTTTATATATAGCTTCTTCATCCAAAACTAAAAATTCTTGTGTGCTCTGAGAACAATTCTTTTTGTACGATAGAAAAATCCTAAAATAACTCTTAATAATTACATCAAAAGATAATGAAATTTATGAAAAAATATTACTTTCGGCCAATGAACTTTTATTAGTAAAACTTTTCAATTTTGTTTTGATAAAACGCAAGGGGCCAAAAAATTTTATAATATAAAAAAACAGAGCTGAAAATAAAACACAAAACTAAAAAGATTATTTTTTTATCGGGACCTCGTAGTCCCGAGGTCCCCGAATTGAGTATTCATTCTTTTCTTCTATTTTGTGACAAAAAAATTGTATACTTAGGTGTGGTATATGGAGTGTGTGATAAAGATGGTGCATGGCCATATAGAAAAGAAAGGGAAGCATTGGAAGAGTGTTACTTTGGTCTCAAAACAGCACAAGGCCTTTTAGAGTTCAAGTGCAAGAGTCAATTCCACAAGATGAAATGGGTTCATGGGATTGAGTCTCTACTTCGTAGATCTAACTCTGTTCAAGCAACACAGACTTCTCTGAAAATTTTAAGTATTAGTGACAGCATCATATGAATCAATATATTAATGAATTCGAATATATATTTATGTTTATATTATGTATTATTATGCATATGTATGTGCCTAAGTAGAAGAGTAGGAGAAGATAAAAAAAGTTTTGCCAAAATCAAAATTCATGTACTAAATTCATGTACTCTTTTATGGCGGCTGTGTCACCAGTTTACTGCTATGAGTTAAACGAAGTAAAGCAATAATGTTTAATTGGCCTAAGGCGATCCTCAAATGCAGTTAATTTTATGTGAAGTTATTTATTAATCACTTTTAAATGAATTGACATATTTAATTAAAATATAATATGACAATATTAAAATGATAATTTCTCAACTGCACCTGAATTATTACATTAGTCTAATCACTTCAAAGATGATTTATTCCTCTTTCCGCAAAAATTTTTTGGACTGACCACAACTTTAGACCTAATCTAAGAATTAGACGGTAACATTCATAAAATAAAGAAAAACAACTATTTCTACTAATAAATATTTAAGATGCTAATAAATTATCCATAAAAAATAAAATTAATGTTATATCCATGGAAAAAAAATTCTTGCAAAAAGTGTTCAACTTTAGACTTTTGTTGACTTTTTTAAAAAGTTAACGAAAATATCTTCTTCTGCATATCTTCAATTTACTATCACTATTTCTTTTGACTAAAGTCTTGAGATTAAGATCATGCACTAAAATGATCTTGTAAGATTTCAATTACACTTACACTATTTTAATATTTAAGATTGAGCTTTGTGTATTATGGTAGTTTTTCGACCCCTTTCCGACACTAAGGCTTAGATACTTTTTGTCTCACATAGCAATCTTTCATGCATACTAACATAAAAGCTGTGCAACTGTATGGATCTCGTTTGAGTTTAAATATCATAATTATTAGATGTTTTATATTATTATATGAGATCCACTTATATTAAAAATAAGGATAAAAGTTCTTTAATATTGACAAATTGGTAAAATTATAAAGTAAAAACATTTTTAATGGACTAATTTAGAAGATCAGTTTTGATACTCTAAAAAAATACCTGATTTAAAATTAATGTCACATATTGGAATTGATTGAAAAATAAAATCGGTATCATTAAGATAAGACGGTATATATATACTTGATTTTGATAATTAATTATTTAACTAAAAATATATTATTTTTTTTGTAATTTTATCAAATGGATTTTATCTTTTATTGGTAAAAAACTCAATTATTTGCTTCATGAATAGTTTTATTAGCGTCCAAATCTTTTATAAATAATTTTGATATATTTTTTTAAATACATATAAATAATAGAGTGAGATCTTGGTACATCTCTCTTCTAAAATTCAATAAATTACATCTATCAGTGCAGTAACAATGTAAATTCATCATAACCATAAATTATTTGAAAAAAAAGCTAAATTAGACATAAATGTAGCATTTAAAAAAAGAATTTTTTATAGGAAGAAACTTTATGAAAACGAAAATGAAACTATATATTGAAAATTCAAAATCAAAACAATGCAATCAATTTATTTAGGATTCAATCCTTTGTAATCAAAGAAAAAAGACAAAAAGAGAGACTTTCTTGGTGTATCTTGGAGAGTTCGAGAAGAGCCTTTTCTCGGAGATTGGGGTTGATGAGCTTGAGAACAAGCTGCTCAACAGTGACTTGAGAAATCTCAACTGCATTCATTGGCAATTTGTGAATTGCTATGTTTTATGAAATGTTTGTTATTGTTTCTCTCATTTTTATACCATGCTTTCTGCCTCTCTTTCCATGTTAAATTATTGGAGTATTTTGGTCATTTCACGTAATGATACGCAAATATCTAATTGGTTTTTGGTAAAAAATTATTATAATTTAATAATTTTCTATTTTACTTTTACGTTAATTTAATGCTTGTTGATTGACAGATAAGTTACATTTTTTGTTAAAATATAAGAATATTTTGGTCATTTCATATAGTAATGCAGAGGGAAAAGTATGTTTTATGCCACAAATGTGTATGGTGAAAATCAGTTTTGCCACAATCGTTTTTTTTTTCTCAAACTTGCCAGAAACGTATGAAATTTTTTCAAAAAGACACAATTACCATTTTACCCTTGGACAGTTATTGTTTATTAATGTTAGTTGATTTAATTTTAACTTTATTTGTTATTTCTTTATAAATAAATTGAAAGAGAGAGAAAGAGAAATAGAAACCCTAATATCCCAAATTGGAAGAGGATATACAACATAGAAAAGAGAGAGAGAGACCATCATCGGAATCGGACCCGTTTCTCCATCACGGAGTAGCGCCGTCAGCCGTTCCGTCCGTGTTGCCTCGCCACTGTTCCGATCTGAACCACCAACGCCCTGCCTCTGCCTTTCTTTGCATCACCGTCGACCTCAAACGCTCTGCTTCCACCTTTCGCTGCGTTCACCGTCGACCACCATACAACCGCCCCTTAAACTTCCATTGTCTGGTCACCACTCCGTAGCTGAAACTGCCGGAAACATCTTTGGTGTCTGTCTTCAGATCAAGGTGAGCAGAGGCGCCGTTTTCTGCTGCTGTCATCAACAATCTCAACGCTGTCCATAGTAGCCGCATGTCCTCCATTGTCATCGTTTTCTTCCGATTCCGATCAACTCATTTTCTGGACAAGCTTTTCATGGCAGTTTGGTTTGCTCCCTATCTTTCACCATCTTAAATTGCTTTTGTTTGGTTAGTTGTTATTGGTGAGGCTGTTTTCGGGTGTTTGTTGTGGCTGTGTTCTATGAAGTAGATCCCTTGGAAGTACTCAATCAGAGTGGTCAACTTGGAGAAGATTTGACGGCTACTCTGGAAAGAACTTTGACGAATGAAGACAAGGTGTTGACTTACAGGACCTTGCTAAAAGAAGCTTCTGCCATTTCACCAATGTTTCTCAGCAATTCCTGGTAATTAGGGTCTTTTGTTAGTTATCGGATGGTTTTTATGCTTTTTGAGATTCTTCATGAGCCATGAACTTTTGGCTATGTTTGGCTGTTGGCTCTGCATTGTCTGAAAAAGGTATAGAAGAGTGGGAGAATGTATTGGATTGACTCAAAAGTGTTCCCCTTCAAGATTTATGGGAAATTTTAAAAGAAAGCGTTGATTCTATTGAATATAAAGAGAAATGTATATGGAAAAAAGCTTGAAGAGCAAAGACTTATGCAACAAAGACCATAGGGTATTATCAACATTGTTGAGCATGTTACTCATATGCTAGACATGAAGGAATTGTTCGTTGCTAATCTCGTGTGTGTGTTTCGCGGGAAGAGAAACGTCCTCATTAAGGAGGAAGGGTATTTCCGTCATCACACATTAAACTTGGTGTCTTTAATGTAAATTTCATACGTTTTTGGTAGGTTTGAGAAAAAAAAAATGATTGTGGCAAAACTGATTTTCACCATATACGTTTGTGGCATAAAACATACTTTTCCCTAATGCAGAAATATTTAATTCAATAATTGATTAAGTTAATTACTTTTGATTTGGTTTTAGGTAAAAAATTAGTATAATTTAATAATTTTCTGTTTTAATTTTTACATCAATTTAATGGTTATTGACTAACACGTAAGTTACATTTTATTAGAATATAGGAGTATTTTGGTCATTTCATGTAGTAAAGCATAAATATTTAATTCAATAGTTGATTAAGTTATCTATTTTTTATTTGGTTTTTGGTAAAAAATCAGTATAATTTAATAATTTTGTATCTTATTTTTACGTTAATTTTATTGTTGTTGACTGACAGAAAAGTTATGTTTTTCATTAGAATATAAGAGTATTTTGGTCATTTCATGTAGTAAAGCGGAAATATTTAATTCATAATTGACTAAGTTATCTACTTCTGATTTGGTTTTTGGTAAAAAAAAAATCAGTTTAATTTGATAATTTTCTATTTTATTTTTACGTTAATATAATGGTTGTTAGTGGATGGATAAGTTACGTTTTTTTTAGAAAATAGGGGTATTTTGATCATTTCATCTAGTAAAGTGAAAATATATAATTCATAATTGACTAAGTTATCTACTTTTGATTTGGTTTTTGGTAAAAAAAAGTCATATAATTTAATAATTTTCTATTTTATTTTTACGTTAATTTAATGGTTGTTGACTGACAGGTCCTATAAGAATATAGGGGTATTTTTGTCATTTCCCATAGTGACACAAAAAATATTTAATTCAATAATTGATGATTAAGTTATTGGTTATTTACAATTTAGTTTTATGATTTTGACCAAATATCAAAATACTTCCTAAGATTTTTTGTGTTCAAAATCATCGATAATGTTTTATTTTGTTTTAAAATTGTCCTTCCCATCAAAAAATTTTTTAAAGATAAAATTGCACTTTGAATTATGTCATTACTTTCCTCTACATTATATTAACCAACAATATTTGACTATTAGTATTTAGTTATCTATTTTTGTTTTGATTTGTGAATTGCGAATGTTTTATGAAATGTTTGTTACTGCTTCTTTCACTTTTATACCGTGTCTTCTGCCTCTCTGTCTAAACTAACTAATTTGCTTCATATTCCTTCCATGTTAGATTATGGGGGGTATTTTGGTCATTTCACATGGGTATTTTGGTCATTTCACGTAGTGACGCGGAAATATCTAATTAGTTTTGGCCAAAAATAAAAATCATTCTTGTTTTTTTTTTTTTGTTTAAAATCATTGATAACGTTTTCTTTTGTTTTAAAATTGTCCTTCCCATCTCAAATTTTTTTAAAGACAAAATTACACCTCAAATTGCATCACTTCTACCACCATTATTTTTCTCTACATAATAATAATCAACAATACCTCCAACAAAAATCTTTTTTGAAATCAAAGAACATTAGTCAAAACATATTACTTTCTTGTTAAGCAATTTTGTTCCATAATCTTAAAAATTAGTCAGGATATAAAAAAAAATTTGTTGTTTCTTAAATTTTTATTATCCTAATATAAAAATAAATTAATTACTCTATTATAACAGATTTGATTAGTTTATGATAATAAGTTTTGTTATTTTGATAATTAATTATTTAACTAAAAATATATTATTCTTTTTGTTGTCTAAATAATAATAATAACAATAATAATAATAATAATAACTAAATTTGTATGTGGACTTAACATTTTTTTCTTTAAATAATAGTGTATCAGTATAAGAGATTGATGCTAACCTAACAAAATATCAAAATGTAATAAATATCTTAAGGAGAGGGAAAAGAAATCTTAAGGAGAGAGAAAAAGGAGAATGAAACAATATATTTTAATGTATTGACTAAGTCATTAATTTCAGTTTTAAATTGTAGTGGTTATATATATAAAAGAAAGAAAAAAACTATTATCCTTAAAAGATACATAGTTTTTTTTTTTCTAACATATCTTTAATAAAGAAAAATTGAAAATATGTAGAACAAATGTTGGATGGAAAAAATTTGTTATACTATGCCTTTTGCCTTTCTTTTCAAACTAACTCATTTGCGCCATACTCCTCTCAAAGTTAGAATATGGGATATTTTGGTCATTTCTTATAGTAATCCAAAAATATTTGATTCAATAATTAATTGTTAAATTATCTACTTTTGATTTGGTTTTTAATTAAAAATAATATAATTTAAGAATTTTCTACTTTAATTTTCAAGTTAATTTACTCGTGTTGACTAACAGTCGATGGATACATGAATTATTAAATTTTATATTGCTTTATTGTTAGGCAATCATATTCCGTGTATATTACAAATTAGCCAGAATATAAAAATACATATTTGTTGTTTCATACTTCCTCTTGGTGAGAATATGGGGTATTTTGGTAATTTTATCATAATAACCCAAAAATATTTAATTCAAAAATTGACTGTTAAGTTATCTAATTTTGTTTTGGTTTTAAATAAAAAATCAATATAATTTAAGATTTTTCTGTTTTAATTTTTACGTTAGTTTACTCTCGTTGACTGGATACGCGAATTATTAATTTTTAGGATTAACTATTCTTTTGGTCCGTAAGGTTTTACTCGAAAATCAATTTCGTCCTCAACCTTTTTTCTTGTTTAAAATGATCCCTAAGCTTTAAAATTAATTTAAAAGCATCCTTTTAATTTTTTATTACTAAAATACCCTTAATTAACTCTCATAACCCTAACTCTTCCCCTCTTTCTTTCAAAAACTTATCTCTCTCCACCGTCTTCTCACCACCACCATCATCTTTAAAATAGGGCTTCCAGCCTCAACAAACCCTAATCCCCGTCGCTGCGCCGTCATTTACCATCCTTCATCATCTGCACTGCGCTGTCGACGTCACCACCACCATCTCATCGCTTTCCATTGCCACAGTACTTCTCGACCAGTCCTTCCCGTCACTCGCCTCGCCGCCTTACTGCCTCATCGTCTTGTCGCCTAATGAACAAGAACGAAGACTGAATTGAAGGCTGTAGCACATACTTATCTCGATGCCCCTGTTTTCACAGCTAGCCGGTTATCCTCGCGGTTCTCCTCCTAAGTTCTATTTTTTGCTTCTGCCGATCTACTTCGTCATTGTCTCGCCGTCTTGTGCCTTGCTGCTTCGCCGTGTCGCCATTGGTTTTCCTCCTCAATTATATTCCAGATCTGTGTTCTGCTTCAACCGATATACTTCACTTCAATTAATCCCCTTCTAATATTTTGTTCTTCTATGTTTTTTTTTGTTTATCATAGAAGTGTGTTAGAAGAATATCTAGATGCTTCCTCAACTGATTATTATTGAAGTTGAGATCTGGTTGCTTATTAAATTAAATTCATCACGAATGTGATTCCTTGTTCTCTTGTCAAAAACATTATTCAGTCTGTTCCTAGTTGAATCTGCTTGACAACCAAATCTGCAAAAATCTTGTCTTTGAACGCTCTTCTAAGTTCTATTGATTTAAAATTTTTATGGAATTACTTGGAAAATGTAATTTTTTATCCCAAAAATATAATTTATATTTTTAATTCAGTATTTTTTTCCAAAACAATAGAAATTTTAATTCAGTATAACTTAAACGTGTTGAAAGATGATGGTGGCCTTGAGGAGATGAATTTCAGTTTCAGAGAGAGAGGAAGAGAGAGAAGAGAGAAGAACTAAGGTTATGAAAATAGTTATTCCTTAATTTTTATATTATTTTGTTGTTAAGCAAATATGTTCCATGTATATTGAAAATTAGGCGGAATATAAAAATAGTAAAATACACGTTCTTAATTTTTTATTATCCTATTATAAAAAGAAACAAACTATTCTATATGAGATGTTTGATTATTTTACAATAACGAGTTTAGTTAAATTCTTTTTGTTGTAAAAAAAAAAATATAGAAAAAAATTATCAAAACTATCCACAAAAATTTCACCAATAAAATAAAAAACAAGTTTTCTACTTATTTAAGATGGATTTTGTATAACAAAGCTACCCAAACGTCATTAACGAGTCCGATGCTTTGATTTTGGGTAGTTTTGGGTGACTTTTTTGTAGTTTTGTCAAATGGATCTCGTCTTTCATGGGTAGAAAACTAGTTTATTTCCTCCATGGATAGTTTTGTTAGCGTCCGAATCTTTTACAAGTAATTTTGGTATTTTTTCCCAAAAATATATATAAATAACTGAGCGAGATCTTGATACATCTCTCTTTTAAAATTTAGTAAATTACATGTGTCCATGCAGCAAAATATAAATTCATCATCAGAACCATAAATTATTTGAAAAAACAAGCTAAATTGTAACATAAATGTAACATTTAAAAGAATTTTTTTAAAGAAAGAAACTTTATGAAGATGAAAATGAACCCACTTACTGAAAATTCAAAATCAAAACAATGCAATCAATTTGTTCAAGATTCAATCCTTTGTAATCGAACAAAAAAGACAAAAACACAGACTTTGTTGGTGTACCTTGCAGAGCTCGAGAAGAGCATTTTTTCGGAGATTGGGGTTGATGAGCTCGAGAACAAACTGCTAAGCAGGGACTTGAGAAATCTCAACCGCCATCATAGGCAATTGGTAATTTGTGAATTGCTATGTTTTATGAAATGTTAGTTACTGCTTCTCTCACTTTTATACTGTGCTTTCTGCCTCTCTTTCCATGATAGATTATTGGGGTATTTTGGTCATTTCACGTAGTGACACATAAATATCTAATTGGTTTTTGGTAAAAAATCATTGTTAAGTTATGCGTTATGTAGTGTTTTAGTCTTTATGGTTTTTGGCCAAAAATAAAAATGGTTCCTAAGATTTTTTTGTGTTCAAAGTATTGATAACGTTTTCCTTTGTTTTAAAATTGTCCTTCCTATCCCAAACTTTTTTAAAAATAAAATTGCACTTCGAATTACGTCACTTCTATCATCGTTATTTTTCTTTACATGATAATAACCAACAATACCTCCAAAAAAAAATTTTGAAATCAAAGAACATTAGTCAACATATATTACTTTTTTGTTAAGCAATATTGTACTATATATCTTAAAAATTAGTCAGGATATAAAAAAAAAACAAATTTGTTGTTTCTTAAACTTTTATTATCCTCAGATTATTTTATGATAATAAGTTTGGTTATTTTGATAATTAATTATTTAATTAAAAAATTATATTATTCTTTTTGTTGTCTAAAAACTATAAATAAATAAGTATATAATAATAATAATAATAATAATAATAATAACAAAATTTGTATGTAGACTTAACATTTTTCTCTTTAAATAATAGTGGAACAGAATAATAGATAGATGCTAACGTAACAAAATGTGAAAATGTAATAAATATCTTAGGAACAGCAAAAAGGAGAAGAGAAAGAATATATTTTAATGTATTGACTAAATCATTAATTTCAGTTTTAAATTGTAGTGGTCATATATGTTAAAAAGGAAAAAAAAAACTTATTTTTTAAAAAATACAGACCTTTTCTTCTAACATATTTTATAAAAAAAAATCGAAATATGTACAACAAATGTTAGAGGGAAAAAATTTGTTATACTATGTTAGAATATGAGATATTTTGTCATTTCTTATTTCTTATAGTAATCCAAAAACATTTAGTTAAAAAATTAATTGTTAAATTATCTAATTTTGTTTTGGTTTTTAATTAAAATAATATAATTTAAGAATTTTTTATTTTAATTTTTAAGTTAATTTACTCGTTTTGACTAACAGTCGATGGTACTCGAATTATTAATTTTTATATTGCTTTATTGTTAAGCAATCATATTCTGTAGACATAAAAATACACATTTGTTGCTTCATACTCCCTCCTGATATGTCATGATAAGAAATTATGCACCTTGATTAGAGTGTATATCTATACTTGCTCATTTATAAAATAAAAGGAAAAATGACATATATACTCCCATTGATTAAAAAATCGTACAAAAGTACCCCGCCCTTGAGAAATTATGAACGGCCCTTGACCTTTAAAAAACCTGTACATATGAGCCCCTCCGTTGGTTAGGTCCTCCATGTAGCAACGGAAAAAGGTGAGGTGGCCGAAACGGGCATGACCTGGCCGTTGCGTTGCCATGGTGGCTTAGTGGGGTGTACCAGGTTATACAAACGCAATCGTTTTGATGTTGGTGAAGAAACGATGGCGTTTTAGTATTTGGGAAACGATGACATTTTGAAGTCACTCCCTATTCTACCTTCCACAAAAACCCTTAACTCTGCGATCAAATTACACAATGCCCTATTTTGCTTGATCACTCACTCACCTTCTCAACAAAGTAAGCGTTTTGTATTCACTTCTTCAACGACGAAAGTGAGACTCCGAGAAAGGACGACGACGCCGAGAAGATAGACGAGTGTCGCAGGCAGGAAAGGTTGGTAACCTCTACCTTGTTATGTTTTAATCAATGTGTTTTGTTTTAGTCCTAGTTAATGTGCTATGAATGTTGCTTTCTTCATCTGTTAGTTTGTGGGTTTGGACCAAAATTGAAAAAGATTGTAATCTTCTGATTGCATTTTTATGTTTTTTTTTGTGCTCTTTATTTTAGATGGCGACGTTGTGGGTTGTTCCCGTTTTTCACTATGGAGGTCGGCTTGTTAGCGATGGGAACAGTGAACTGGTGTATGCTAACGGTTATGTGGAGAAGTTTGAGGAGATGGATGTTGACCACATCAACTTTGACATTTTGGTAAAGCTGTACCAGAGTCTAGGGTTCAGGGGTTACAAGAGGTTGTTCCGGAGAAATTTTGATGCTCCAAATTTAGAGATAGAGCTTTCATGGCTGGCAGGTGACGATGGCACAGTTCGTGAGTTATGCGATAATGCTAGAGCCAAGATTGCCGTGAGCAATGAGTTCCACATTTATGTGGAGCACACAATTGATGTGCCACATTTGGCTCGAGAACCTGTTGCTGTTAATGTGGAACAAGTGAATTTGGAGAAGCATATATCCTCCTCCTCCTCTAACGATGGTGGGTACGAAAGTGCGGAGGATGAAGCTTACAAACCCCCTCCGCCTGAGTACGAGGGAGACACTGATAGCGAGGAGTTTGATGGTGAGGCAGTTAATAGGCGTGGCAAGGGTAAGAAAGCTAAGAAGGTTAACACAAGGGGGAAAGGTGTCTCAAGTGAGAAGATGCATGGATGTGCAGGTTCAAGCCAGGGCCCTCGGGATGGGTCAAGTGACGATGATGATGCTGGGATCAATGCGAGGCCAGGTCGGAAAAAGTTCTACCAATCTCGGTTTCCAAACCAGCCAGAAGATGTCATTTTTGAGTATGAATCAGAAGCTCTGCACACACCAGTGTCGTCTGAAGATGATTATGTCAAGCATGATTGGCCGGTGTTCAACGACGAGTATGGCTTTGGACAAGGACACTTCGAGTTGGGGACCAGGTTTTCAACTTTAGAGAAATTTAGGGAAGTTGTGAAGGATAAATTCATTTCTAAGGGTAGGGAACCTAAGTGGATTAAGGTTTATAAGAGCATGATAAGGGTGGGTTGCTTGGTTGAGAAATGTCCTTGGGTTGTGCATGTATCGAAGAATGAGACACTTGGATGCTTTCAAGTAAAAACTTACAGGAAGGAGCACATTTGTGGGAGGGATGATGGGAGCCATGCAGCTGATCAGAACTGGCTCAGCCTCAAAATTGAGAAGAGATTAGCCATACACCCTCACATGACCAAGAAGGAGGCGGTTGCATTTCTGAAAGAGGAATTTAACATCACTCCACATGAGAAGATGGTGTATAGAGGGCTGAGAATGGCTCGGGAGAGGCTTGGAATGCTAAAATTGGACCATATAGATGTATGCCTATTCTGAGCATGTGTGAGGAGGTTAGATGCTACCTCATGAGGAGGATAACATTGCATATCACACTGTTGGGTAATCACATCGGGAAGTTAGCTCCAGTTTAGGAAAAGCGGTTGAAAAAGATGTATCGGCCAAGTGTTAAATGGACAGCAATATGAAGTGGTGATGGACCCAAAATGACTTACCAAGTTGAGCATGGCATGAAGAAAACTGTGAAGGTTGGTCTCACCAGTCACACATGTTCCTGCAACAAGTAGCAACTAACAGGTAACTTTGCATATTTGTTATGTCATACATGTTGTAATCCTAGCATTATTCGTATCATTGTTGTTAACTCATTCATGTTATATTCTAATCAACCTAGGAATGCCTTGTGTCCATGGTATTGCTGCTATAAGAAAGAAAAATCTAAATCCAGCAGATTTTGTTCATAAGTGGCTTTGCATGGATTCCATTCATATAGCATTCAGCCAGTTCCAAGTGAGCAGTTCTAGGAGACCACCAGCTACCTCAAGACAGATCCACCAATTATCAAAAGGCCAATAGGGAGGTAGGTGCACAATAGAAAGCGTGATCCAATTGAAGCTCTCATGGATGGGGACAAGCTGAAGAGGACATTCCGTGTCACTTGTAGCAAATGTGGAGCGAAGTGTCACAACTTTAAGACTTGCAAGGGGGCTCCCTCGAATCCAAATTGGCAGCTAAAAGGAAAGAAGGCTAAAAGGGCTGCAGAACCAACCAATACCCAGACTGAGTTGCATGTTTCTTAATCTACCCCTCAAGCTGAAGAGGTAATGCATGCTTGTTCACGTAGCAGGGGTGTATTAGTAACCCGATAAATAGCTTAGAGGTTAATTTGTCCGTTTTAAACTTATTTAATGTCAAAATTGTCAACTTATTAGCGTGTGCTTCGTTACATTTTAGGCCAACTCACAGGGGCAAAGCAGCTCAAACCCACCACGTAGGGCCCCTTCACCATCCAACGTGACTTCTACTACCAAACGCAGATTCAGACCCAAAGAACCTGTCAGGAGGGCACCAACAAGAAAGAGCCCTCCCCCAACCAACCCTGAACCAGCCATTCCACATGAAGAACCTGCCTCAGGAGGACCATCGAAGGAGACTATGTCAGCAGCTAGTGCTGGCACACAGAGGCTCTTCAAGTTTATGACAACCCCATGGCTCAAAAAGTAGTTTATTCGTATCTTGTGTTATGTTTTGAAGGGACAATAGGCTTGTGTTGTTTGTTAAGGGTTAGAACTTGGTGTTTTGATTGTGCCCTTTCTTTTTCATCTTGTTAGACCAAGAAGTACATGGTCTTTAAACACTATGGTTTGGAACTATCTTATTGCTATCACCATGTGATTTATAAACACTTGGAAATGTTAATTACATTACTACTTTCGTATCATAATGATCAACTTATATATTGGTATATTATTGTGTCGTTCATTTTTGGCAATGTTAGATTTCTTCATTCATAACAAACTATAGCTAATTACATCACACAGGTAACTCTAAATTACCCCCTAAACCCACCATCTTCTTAAGCAAAAGATAACCCCTAACACTATAACTACAACCCAAACCCCTAAAGTCCAAATAACATAAACCGCAGCCAACATAGCTATCACCGTAGCCACAGCAAACCACCCGTTCACATTTCTTATCTTCTCCATTGCTTCAACCCTGTTCTCCAACAAAGCAACCCTATTCTCTACTTTAATCACTGCAAAATGATCGTTGACAACATCAGCAAGCTCCCCATCCTTCACAGGATTGACAACCCCCAATTTTGCACAATGTTTATCCAACCAGACGAAGAAGCTGCAATAGGGCATGCTGGCTTGCTGCATAAATGAACCCAACACCAATGTCTGCCCAACCTTGACCAATTTAGGAAATCTAAAACCAATTAAGTTACTCACCTTGAAGAAGGAACATCCGAAGAACAACCAATTTTGGGTTGTGACGGGTTCTTGAACAGTATAGAATAGCGTAGCATTTAGGGGCGATGCCATCCTGATCGTCTTGACATTTGCTATCGAAGACTCCCAAAGTGCTCCCAGACTTCTCCGATCCACCGCCTCCAACACTCTTCTCCGATCCTGACCCTAATGGCGCGACTGCGCGCACCCTTTTTTAATAAGGAAGTTTTCCGTTGACCATATGCCCGCGCGAACTTGGTGATGCATCCGCACCACCCTATTTCTTAACGGTGAAGTCAACGAAGACCGCGCGCCCGCGCGACCCTGATGGCGCGTCCACACCATAGCGTCAGGAGTACTTTAAATGAAGGCTAAAATGGAGATTTCACGTTTCCGGGCCAAGGCCTAGCCCTTTCTCAAGCCCAATTCGACATCATAAGGGGGAGAACAGCTGAAGACACAACAAGCACTCTACCATTAGGATCAATTTTAGTTTTAGATAGTTTTTAGAGAGTTTTGTGAAGAATTCCATTTCCTCCATTTTCTCTTAGTTTATTTCTATTGTTCATCATCTCTAGGATCACCATTACCAATCAAACTTTTCTTTTATTACTTGTTTTGTGTTTGACTTCTGGATACTTGTTCTCTTTTACTAATTTTCTTCTTCTATTTTGTTCATCTTTACATCTTTCTTGCTCATTAAATTTAGTTTATTTCTTGCTTTATTTTATGATCCATTGCTCTTGCATGCTTTTATTGGTTTTGATTGTTCATTCTCTAGTTGATTTGCTATATTGATTATCTTGTTAGTTTACTTCCATAGTTATTATCATGTCTTTCTTTTATGCCCACCAAGTGTTTGATGTTTTGTTTCTAATAATTATGGAGTAGTGATCTTGTACTTTGGTCATGGGTTGAGGTGTGGATGATCTTAGCCACTAATCCCTAAGGACAAAGATGAGTTAAGCCCAGGGTTAAACGATCCCGTTGACGCTAGGCTTTCGCTAGTGTGAGTGAGTCCTTAATGAGGTGAACTTGATGGATTATTCGAGTTCCAAAGGCCTAGGTCCGTCACACTAGATGAGTTGCCTAGGACTTACGGGGTTCGCGTTAATTCCACCCACTCGACCTCTTGACAGAGTGTGGCTTTGTGGTTTACGTGACAACCATCTATAACTGGGATTAGTGGTGTTCATAGGGACACACAATACTTCAACTCAAGACCAAGCACCCTTATATCTTGTCAGTCAATTATTCTCTTGTTTTTGTCACTTTTCTTGACACACACACACACCTTTGCAACCCCACAATCTCTTCACAACCAAAATTAAACCACGATTCAACTCCTAAGGAGAACAACCCGAGTTTTCTACTCGGTTATTTGGAATATTGGTTGCAAACTCTTGTGACACCTTTTTGTTGAAGGAACCGTCTTGACTTCACGACTAAACTGATTTGGGTCACTACAATGATCTTTCCCCCTCGTTCTCACGAACGCGAAGGAACCCCAAATCTACCTTGTTGTGACGTCGAGGCGGCGTCCATCACCTTCCTTTTTCAACCAATGCTGATTGGACTTCTGCTTGTTAATCCAATAATATGGAACATTCCTGCCATAAAACATACCAGAAAGCATGAGAAGTCATATTAAGCTAGCCTTTTATATTTTTAATTCATAAAACATAGATTAATTATACATGTACCAACCTTCATATATGCTCTCTGGGGGAGGAACTAAGCATTCCTTCCTCTCAAAAGTAGGAGGGCAATGGCATTCCAACAAAGTAAGCCGGTAGGAGCCATATACTTTCTCCATCTTTGTAAAATCAGGTACACATAATCAATTATGAAACTATCTTCTCGGATCATACACCATCAAAACAGGACAAACATTAGTGATATTACCCTTGGATCAGTGCATGGAGTGTAGTCTTGATAGTCAACACCACATTCTGGTAAATTCATGGACTTCATCTGCACAGAACCTACTGAGGAAAAATTCTTGGTGTATCATTGAAAGCCACTCTAGCAAGACCAAAATCACAAATCTTCAATTTGCAGTCGGCATTTGCTAAAATGTTTTTTGGCTTCAGATCTCAATGAAAAACATTTGCTGCAAATCTATTAATTTTAAAATTAGTCAAAATGTTCATACAATTTAAAAACTGTCTTAAAAAATTAAACCTTAATTCTGAAATGCTGCATTAGGAAATCTGTGTGTGTAGTTATAACCTTTGTGTATATAATTCAAGCCTCGAAGAAGCTGATAAAGAAAAAACTAGTAATGTTCTCGAGTGAAATCATCATTTGCTTTGATGACCTGATGTAAATCAGATTCCATTAGTTCAAAAACAACATATATATCCCAAAACTAAGCAAAAAAGCTCCAAGGAACAGGGTATCAAGAAATAGATCTCAGGATATACAGAGTGTGAAATATCGGGCTCGGATCTGGCGCTTACCTCACAGTTGTACCGTCCGGTCACCGTCGGTCTGTCGGCGTCCACGTTGTAACTTTATCGTTGTCTGTTTTTTCCCTGAGCTTGTTGCTTTCCCCAGCCACGACGCCCTCTGCATCCAGTCACCGTCGCCAGCTTCACGATCCAGGATCTGAGACATCACCGCAAGCTACGCCGCCTCTGCTGTTCGAATGAGAGAATAGAAAGAAAGAAAATATCAGAAGGTAAAGCGAAACGAAGAACAAAAAGAATAGTAGAAATAAGGTATGTCTTTTACCGTCACCGGTAGAGACTCAATGCCACTGAAGAAGCTCATCATCACGCCAAAATCATCCACATATTCGAGCTTCTTCATTGGCATGCAGGCGTCGGCCTTCGCCGCAACTGTGGTTGTGTCGCAGGAGCACCGCGCGAGCTCCTCGTCGGAGAGAAATAACGGAATGTTTTTTGTCCCCTACTTTAGAGAAGAAAGAAAACAGATTTTTGGAGAAGAGATGAAATGAAAAGGAAAAGAAACGTAGAGAGCAAGAATAGCACAGTTATTTTCCTGTGCTCTCACTTTTAATTTCACCAACCTTTTTGACCCTATATTCCATGCATTTTGACTACCTATCTGCCTAGTGCATCCAAATGTGATTTCACATAGAAGCAATTTTTGGGAAAAATTCAAAAACACGGGAAAATGCCATATCAGCATGCATTCGACGGGTATACTATGGTTATATGATGGGAAAATTTTCAAATGTACCGGTATATCGATATATCTATAATCTGTAATCTTGATTTTAATTAAAGAAATATAATATATATATATAAATCAAAATCAATGGTTATAGATTACAGGTATACCGGTGTATCGATATACTTGAAAATCTTCCTATATGATGATAACATTAGTTTTGTTTTTTAATAAATAAATTTTGTTAGTGTTATGAACCATCATAGATAAGAATGGTTGTAATGTTTGTAATTAATCTATGCGAAAGAAATTACTAATTAAGATTATGCGAAAAAAATTATTAAGAACTATTACGGACTAGTCTAATAAGTTAAGTTCACATTCGATTAGGGTCGATTAAAAAAAACTCGACGTAACAAAAATATGATCATATCTTAATAAAATAAGATAAGATTATAAGATTTCATCTGAATCTCAATCACCCAATAGGGCATCACCGCTCACGAGCCAACCCATTATTCTAATGTGTGTACTAACCTAAGCATAGAGACCCTTATTAGTATACACATAGGTGGCACTGAGGACAGAGGATTGGTACTTTATCTTATTGATCATATCCGTTTCATATTTGATTAATGGTCTCATGGACACACTAACATGTTACCAGACAGGGTTTAGATAGTCACATGGAACAAAAATAATTACGAGTAATAAACTCCCAATTATTATTTATTATTTGTAAATTCGAGAGACAATTTTGTCAGGATGAGAATGTTCCTTGACAGCCACACTTACACTCGCCATCAAGGTCACAGGTTTTGATTGTGCAAGAAGAAGGACAAAGCATTTTGCATTCATCATTGGATTTGCAAGTTTGGTCTACGAGGTATCTAGTAGCAGATTGTCCTTTTCGTGAGCCATAAGGGCAAGTACAATTTTTATTGATGCATGCACTAACCACCTCAAGGCAATTCTTAAAGCACCCTCCAGAATCACACAATCTTTCACAATCACCATTCTCTTTGCATTCATCATTGCCTTCTGCTACTAATAATAATCCTATGGTTAAACCTGCCAACAAAAAAAAAAGTTTTAAAAAAATTGGAAAAATGAAAAAGTTTATCTAAAAGAATTAGATAATAAGGTATGCCTAAAATTCATTCGGTTCTGTGTGATACTTACAAAACAAAAAAATTATTATTTTCAACGATAATGCTACATGTATTACTGTATACCTCCATACATTTTATTTATAACACAAAAATGTTAAGTATAGCACGAAAATAATGTATATCAACACATAGATTAAAATAAAAGAAGAAAAAAAGAGATAATAAACAGTGGTATACATAGATTAATTCTATTTTCAAACAATGAAAATAGTGAGTGCACGTCTACATTTACGGTGTTCCCAAAATCATAAAAAATACAAAATTTAGGGAAATTCTATAACAAAATAAAATAACTAGTGAGCGCATATCTAGATCTACAGTATTTCCAAAATCATAAAAAATTACAAAATTTAGGCAACTCTCCTATTAAAGAAAGAATTACAAAGAAGGTTAGGAGAGATCAGAGAGAGGGAGAGGGAGAGAGAGAAACCCATTGCAAGGATTAATACGAAGGTGGTCATGAAAGCCAACTTGATTGAACTTCTTTCCTTCATGTTATTTGGAAAATTATGCGTTTTAATTGAAAGCCTTAGCTATACTTAACATTTATTAAGTAAATAAAAGGAGCTGATGAGTAGAGTTATATTATTCACCCAAAGATCAAGTTTGAATTTACATGAATTGTGTTCATGAATAATGTGCTGTTGATATAAGTATTAAGTTACATGAGAAGTAAAACCGTACCATAAACTTAGAGGAGCTGTGCAATTAAGATTTGTGTTAACAAATAATAAGAGTTACATAGATAAAGTCATTCCACTTCCACTTCCACATCAATAAATAGATGTAACTGCAAACATTGAATATGGACATATAGTAGGTTTTATTAGAGGGTAAAAATAAAGATAAACTTTAGGTAATTGCATTTTTCGTAAAAATAAATATGTATAAAACTCATTTTGATAAAATTTATTTAGTTTTTTCCACTTTTATCTTCAATCAAACATACCTTTTTATCTTCAATCAAACATACCTGAGTATTGTAGAAATAACACCTAATCTCTAACTCCTATTAAGTAGTATAGAACTACAGATTATTTAAGGCATTGGGCTTTCGCAATTTTTTTTTTTTTCATTTCTGTTGATATAATAAAGTGTTATATCATTCTACATATATAAGACACCCAAAAACCAAGTTGAGTTGGTCTAGTGGTTAGCTTACAAGTCCGCTTAAACAAGTGTCGAGAGTTTGAATCTTGCTTTGTTCATGCAGCAACTCATTGGCCAGCGACAAATCCTCTAATTGAACTCAGATCTGCGGCGAATTAGTCTTCAGCTTGTCTGACCAGAAAAAAAAAAATACTGAATCAATTAGTTTGCTTATTATTGCATCTATTTTAATTTTAAGAAATCTTTTAATTTTAGTTATTACTTTGCCAAATTGTGGGGAACACATAAAAAGGTTTCGAGAAAAATCAACATGAGAAGTTCCTCTCAAAATTACATCAATTTAGTTACCAATAAAATATACATGACATCGTAGTATGTATGACCCAAAAATGAATAAATGAACAAAAATTAGGAAACAAACATAAATGAGGAACAAATGAATCAAGTTCCCTTCTTTCTATATTTGACTTTGTTGCCAGTTGCAAGTTGCAACCAGAGTGGGTATATGTTATGTGAAGTTTACATGTAAACAATATGCAAATGCAGCCACACCTCAATTTGGTGCATTGTAAAATACTAAAATGCATTTCTTGTTTTCACTCAGAACACAACAGTCTTCTTTTCTTCATAAGGTAATACTCGAAGCTCGCAGTACGATCTGATAGCGCTTCGAAGGCATTGTTTCTCAAGGTTCTCCGATTTCTGCACAAAGCTCTGCAAGTTATCTCTGTGAGAAACTCTCTCAACCTACAACCAAAGCAAAATTCAACAGAAATAAGATCAAGGTATCAAGCTATATTTGAGTCTGAGGCTTTTGACAAAGTAAAGATATATCTCGCATCTTCGCAATTTCTGCATGCTTAATTTAGTGAAAGCAATAAACTCAATAAGGTAATTACTATGAATCTAGTTCTACAGTATTGGCAATGACACAGCAGAAAGTTGTAATGAAAAAAAAAATCCAGTTTTAAATTTGCAACACTCCAACAAAACTTGCACTGAGTATATACCATAAAGATAGCTGATATAGATACTTAAGAATTTTATGGAGCATAGAAAACATGAAATGGTAAATGCAATGGTTCTTTAATTCAAAACTAGAAAACACCAAAACATTAATGGTAAATGAAAACCATAAACAAAGGGAATTTACAGTGTAAAATTTTATGATCTACATAATCAATTCAGATCAACATTATCATTATCATTCACTTAAAAGAAGCAAATAAATGATAAAATAAATTTAAAAGTAGCATGAAAAAACTTGTGTTCACCATTTGTTCAATTATAGGCCCTTCATCAAGTTCTTCTGTCACAAAGTGACTTGTTGCGCCTATTAATTTTACACCTACTTCAAAGGCCTGCCAAAATGACCAGGCATATTAAATTTGAATGCATAAGTAGGAAGCAACCACAAATTTTACATAACAAACATTTAGAACTAGAAGTGGCAAAAGCGTTCTCCTGTAAGATAGAAGCGTAAGAAGACCGACCTGTTTTGATGGATGGCCACCCTTGAATGATGGTAAAAGGCCATGGTGAATGTTAATTATGTCATTCCCATAGCTCCTTAAGAAGTTTCTAGATAATACCTGCACAAATAAATCAATGCTATCGGATTCTTGAAGGGAGAAGGAAAACTAGAGTTGATACTTCAATGCTCTCAGATATTAGCACTTAGCATTTATATACAAATAGAAGATAAAAAAAAATTAAAAAAAAAATTACTGTGAGTTCCTATAACTTGAAGAAGCATAGAAGAGGAAATTCTTCCGAAACCATAAGCACATTGTTTTTTAGGTATTAGAACCATTGCAAGTAAAAAAGAATTCCAATAAGTTATTACCTGCATATACCTTGCAAGTACTAAAAAATCAGTATTCTGAACCAACTCCAATATCTCCCCTTCTCTTTTATCTTCCTTTGTTGTACTTAAACAATGATAGGGAATACCATGTCTTTCAAGAAAGCGAATCACATGGGTGTTCGAAGCTCTATGATGGTTACTGTTTAACACATCACAAAGGATACATAAAAAACTAACAAATGAAGCATAATCAATTCGGTGATGTCAAAGCTGGAATTTCACCTAATTACACAAGTTATGTCTACAGGAAGTCTTCCATCCTGCCATCCATGTAACAAATCAACTAGACAATGATCCTGCAGCAAAAGAAATCAATGTCTATGTGTATCAAAATATAAAATCCTTTTCATTTCTGAAATGCAAGATGATGAGAGAAGAGCCATATTAGGAAGGTATACCTGCTTTGAGGCCAGAACAGCTATCTTATATTTAGGATCCAGAGCCGGCACCCTCACAACAGATCGTATTGCATTGAATGTTTGTGAAATCTTTAGGAAATCCTCCTCCATTTGCTCCCGTGGCCATTGAGCAGGATCAAAAACAAAATCACTGCAATGTTCAACACAAGTTTATGCAAGGTGAAATCAGAATGTTAGGTACTTCAGCAGTAAGCAAAGTTGAAGTTAGCAAATTTAAGAGCCAAAAAAAAAAAAGGGATCCCTATTCATTTACACTTCCTTATGAGGCTCAAAGACCTTATCCAACAAATTTCACACGTGAATCAGAATCTTAAGTACTTTCAAGTTTCAAGAGAAGTTTCATATGTTAATCAAAGAAGTACTCATGTAAATACTAGGTATCAAGAAGCAGGATGAAAGTGAATGAATGAAACAAGACAAGTACCTTCTAGAGTAGAAGACTTTTTTATTTTCAGGTACAAAAACATCAGCAGTGAGGATGTTGCCGCCTCTAGATGCAATGCAATCCGAAAGCTTGGCTACAATTCCAACGGCATCCTATTGAAAATGAATGTGCAAAAACCCACTTCAAAAGCAGGGGCACACAAGAACACACCCAAAAACTTAACCACCCCTAGTTCCAATCCCACCTAACCAAATATATCAGAGCATTTCTACAAAGAAGTGGTGGGTGTTGTATATGAAATTATGAATGACTTGGTTCCTTGAGCAACTTACAGGGCAATAAAAGACATGGATTCCATGGGCGGCAAGTGGTGTTGGTGGATCCAAGGTTTTGAAAGACATGTTCCTCTTGCTGAATCCAACAACTTGAGGGAACATCGAACAAGCTTTTCGCACCACACTCATTCTCTCTCTGTAGTGCAAGAATCGGTTTGAACCACCAACTAACTTAGAACTCACCCACTAGTGCTCCCTATTTTTCCTTCCTTTATTTGGCCTGTTTATATTCCATAAATATACTTTAATACTTGCGACATTTGAACCAAAAAATAAGCTAATCCTATCAACTCTACAATACCTTGCTACTTGCTTACTATAACTATCATTTCATTTTCTATCAAAAAGCAAATCATGAAAAACATAACTATAATATAAGGTCAAATAGAGTTCAAATGCAAGGTTCAAGTACAGGGTCAGGGTCAACTGTATGCTCTTGAGAATGAGAAAGTACTCTAAGAATCATCAAGAATGTAGTAACAGTATGATTTTTTAATTTTATTTTTTAATACCAATTGATGATTTGATCATAGATTCAGATAAGGAACTCAAATGCATCAAACAAGAAATAATACTCTGAAATGATTAATGAAGCGTTCATGAAATGCACTTTAACATATTAGTTCCTCAGCCATTGGGGACTTTCAACAAACACAAAGCAGACAGAATTTAAAGCTTCCAACAAAACAATCCACCGCATAATAATAAGATATAAAGCATGAGCTCTCAGATGAAAGAATCAATGAAAAATTGAAAATCACAAGCAACTTTAGCAGACACAATCATTCCAAATCAAAGAGAAAGGAGAGTATAGTAGCATACCAACAACTCCGCAAGCAAAGAAGAAGCAGCGGAAGAAAAATGAAGAATGGCGAGAAGCAGAGTGGCGTTGGAATGGAGAGAAAAGGCGGCGAAGCAAATGAGGTCAGGTGGCGGAGAACGGGAGAGCCTCAGGCGGCGACTGCGACGGAGAAGAGGAGTATCGGCGGTGGTGCATTGCAGAAAGAGGAGGAATGAGAAGTGGGTGTGATAGACAGTTACTCGTTTGGTTTTCAGTTTGGATCTAATCTTTTTTTTGGTGTCTACAGTTTGGATCTAATCTAATCCATGTTCCACTCATCAATGATCATCACAAAAAAAAAAATAAAAAAAAAAACAAAATAAAAATAATAATCCTTGCCAACAATAATAAATAAAAGGAGTTCTAAAAAAATTTATTTCTTATCTACCTAATATAAGAAAAGGAGTTTCAAAAAATCTTATATAATTCAAAAGGAAATATAGGAAGAAGGATACTGTCTAATTTAATTTTCGAAATTTTTTTATTATATATAATTTATAAAAAAATTGTCATCTTTTAGATTTCAAATAAAAGTTTTTAAATTAAAGAATAAACTATTTTTCATTCAATTAATTTAATTTTTATTACTTTTACACATATTTGCTCGTACATTTTAACCTACTATAACAAATATTCATTTTCACTATAAAACTTTTATATTTAATACGTTAAAGAGATACAAAACTTTAAAAAATTATTTAAATGTGAAATAATTTTACATGTATAATAAATTAAGTACTACCGTGAATATATAAAATATCTTACCTTGTTTATATATTAAAATTATATTATAATCAATTAAAATTATTTAACGGTCTATTTAAATACTTTATCTATCAAGCTAAAATACTTGAAGCCAATAAAAATATTAAACTCTATAATTAATGTATTTAAATTTTTTAAAATTTTATATCCTTATAAAATTATTTTAATGGATAAATGTAACCACTTATTAAACGACTAAATCATTGTCACAAAAAAAAAGTCTAAATAAACAAAACATAACCGGTCGCAATTAGCTTTTTCGTTGCCGGAACCCTAACTCGATCCACTGGATCCTCGAACTCGCCGGTGAGCCTCCGCTCTCCGGAGACATCTAATCGACCTTGTCGGCGGTTTTCTTAATGTTGATTTTACAATATTTATGATTTACTTAGTTTTTGTTGCACTTCCGAATAATCACTATTTCTTAATGATGATGATGTAGATGACCGTACGATTGGGGAATAGTTGAGAGAGATCAGAGGGCTCTGGATTTCATCGCCGGATGGAAGGAGGTAGCGTCCTTAGACTTACTCATGCTGGTACTGTTTTATATCCATTTTTTTTCATTTATTTCTTATTTATTGTCTTCAATTTTGAAACTTTTCCCTGTAGTAATAGTATTGTTAATGAGTAATGACATACCATTTTTTTTCTCCCAGAATTCACTTTTTCTTTTCTTTATTTATTGTTCATTATTATTATTATTATTGGCAAAAATAAAGTCATATATTATACATCGCATCGATGAGCGATTTTGCATAGAAACTACTTCCATGTCATGAATGTAGAGCAGCAGGGTTTAATGGAGTTTCCCTCCTCCCTAATTCTATGGCAGTATTTATTTATTGTGGTTTTCCATGGTATCCCCAACGGCTAAGGACTAATCCACCGCTTATCTAAGCTCCATTTAAGGGTTTGTGGCTGGCCAATGGGTTGCTGCATGCACAAGGCGCGAATCGAACCCCCCGACACTTACTTAAGCGGACTAGTGAGCTAACCACTAAATCATCCTAAGTTGGTTGTATGGCAGTAAGTTTTGTCATAACTGCATGACACACTGCAATCAATCATGTTCATGGGTTAGGTAGTTTGTTTTTGGAGCCTCTAGGTTGGAGAACCTGTGGTGCATCACTGCATCTGGCTGGAACTTGAAGTCCTGTTTTGTATCTTTAGTTGTCATATAGCTGGGGTTTTCAGCTGTCTGAATGGGAGTTTATTGAAGAAACTCTCTTCCTCCTCTGTTTATGTTTAACAAGTCCATGGCTGGCTTTGTTTTGTGTGCTTGTGCTTAAATGCGGACTTCTTTTATCAAAATTTATCCCCTAAATTGAAAACTTTCAGAAATGAAAGAACACTGGTGTCCTTTTTCTCTATCGTACTAATAAAGTAAATAATTGCCCTATCTCTTTTACAGTTGACATCATTATCTTCTTTCGTATCTGCTTATTTTGTTATATTTTTAGGAATTACTTTCGATAAATTTAGAACAGTTTGACAGACGTGAAGCATGGATTTTTTCTTGTATTTTAATTTTTGAAACTGTACCTATTCGATTTGTTTAATGCGTCAAATTTAAAACTATAATTAATTATTGTGTGTACTATTATTCCTTTATAAAGTATTTTCCACCCTGATAGCAATTGTTTTTTTGGTGTGGGGGGGGGGGGGGAGTTGCTACTGATTTCTTCTTCTAACATCCTTATTTATCATTACTATTTATTTATTTGTTTTTTAGGGA
>JASCZI010090952.1:36934-48763 GCA_036250425.1 Stylosanthes scabra
TTTCAAAGCCAGAATCTTCATTTAGCTGGTGAAGGGAACACCAAATTTGCTCATGCATTAAGGCCATATGCTCATCCTAGGTTTGATTTTGATGAAAGCTTTCAGGGGCCCTTAAGATTTGATAGTTTGGTTGACACTGAAGTTTTTCTTAGCATTGAAAGCAACGGAGAAAACCAGGGGATTGAAGCATACTCCCGGGGAAGTAGTGGTATACAGCTCTGTTCAACTGCGGTTGAATCTTCCTCCATACCAAGGCATAACAATGTTTGGTATGAGGCCACTTCCACAGAATCTGTTGAAATGCTTTTAAAATCTGTTGCACAGGAGGAATTTATTCCTAGACAAACTGCTGTTCAGGAATTTGATACCTATGATGAGCTGGCATGCTTAGCTAAGCAAATGGAGTCCAAACGGAAACCAGATAATAAGAATGAAATAAGAAATAGTCTTAAAGATTTTCATCCAACTAGTTCTGCTCTAGAAACTTGTCTGAGTTGAGGGAGGATGCATATATGGAGCAATCTCTGGCTGGATTACCCAAAGTTCATGAAGGTAAATTATCCGTTGATGGAAGTTCAAGTACTATGCAACTACATATCTGCGAAAATATTAACTTTCCTTTGACTGAGGGTATTGTTTTTACTGATGGAAGAAGTATTAATACAAACCATAGAAAACTTGAGACTTTGACTGATAGTTCTCTGGATGAAAAACCTAAAGATGACTCATCTGCTTCTGATGTGAAAACTGAAAGTACTCCAGCTTCTACAAAGATTATTTCTTCCACTTGTCATGACACTCAAAAAGTGCACAATCTAGTTGTTGCTATGGGTGCTGAGCTAACTTGTTCACCATTACAAACTAATAAACACGATTTGGAATCCTCTGTGATGAACAAGGATTCTGTAGAAACTCAAATTCTGGATGGAAATGCAGTTAGCAGTGATGCTCATCATTCTGACATACCTATTTGTTCAATCCCTATGGAAGAAGGCTTAGAAAGTAGGAGTGTGGTTGAGGACCACAAGACAAGGGTAAGTAGTTTAAAGGATTCATTGGGGATGGTATCTAATGGTATTTATGACTTACAGAAAGATGCAGTGAAGATACATGTCTCAGGGCATTGCAAATGAAGATGCAAGGTTGATTGAAGATGCTGTGGTGGATGATCAGTCTACACTAAATACATGCGACTTACAAAAGGTAGTGACCAAAGATGCTTCTTGTTCTGAGGCAGAGGTCGATAGCATCAAGAAGAATTACAATGAGAGCAGAATTTCCAAGGAAAAGGAGTCATTGAACGTTGATACTGAGATTTCATTCAGTCAGTCAGAAGCATCTACATTTGCCATGGAGGAAGGAAATAATGATAGTAGGATGGGAGGCTTGTCCAGTTTTGGTATGAGTCACGTGACAACTTCAACAAAACCTTGCATTTCAGGTGAGGCAATTCATGTATGCAAAAACAACGAACCTGATAGGCAAGGTGAGAATGAAATTATTTTTCAAGATGTTTCTGTCAATGGTCAAGACAGTAGAAAATTCCCTTTTGATTCTAGCCAAGTGCAATCTGATGTTGACCAATCGCATCATATTGATAAAGGATTTGGTTCGTCATTTCAAAGCACAAGAAATGTCGAACCTGAAGTGGCAGTTTCCACTGTACCAGCTGATGTCATGCCTGAAAACAACTCATGTATGTTATAATTACTTTACAAAATGCAGTTATGTCAGAAGGGATCAAATTCCCTGTAGTTATAAGGTTTAACTCTAATATTTCTTCATCTTATTTATTCAGCTTTACACATTAGATCAGAAAATATTAGTTCAAAAACACTTGGGTTGGATATTCCACCTATTCCTAGCACAGTTGAATCCACACATGAAGTTACAGATCACGTTGAAATTCGAAGTATGAATGTCATTGAGTCTGCTTCGGATGTGAATGAAGACTGTCAAACAAAAGCAGCGGAGGAAGCTGGTATTTCTACCGCCATTGGGTCTTTGGAACAGGAAGTTGTTCCTTGTCCTGTAACAGGAACTGAAAGCCATATTTTGTCTAACGTATCTAAGCAACATTTTGGTGAGGCAGTAAACAGTCATCTTCCAAATCTAGGGACTACTGCTGCTGAAATTTTTTGTGAACCTCAAGCAAAACTAAGTGATAGCATTAACAAGGATGGCACAAAAGAAGTTAGTATGACTCTAGTTCCTTGTGACTCGGCAGAGACACGGGGAAATGAAGTTCCATTTTCCTTTATTAAGGATGACAAAGAGTTTACACAGGAAAATCATAAAAAGCCATTGTCAAAAATCTCAGGTTATTTTAAATTCAGTCTGGTCCGATTATGTGTTTCCTTTAACAGTGCCTAGAACATGAACATCAGAGTAAATTGTTCATCTAATACGTGGTCATGGTCAACTATTTATATTCCCTATCTTTTAATTTAATGAGTGATTCTACTAAAATTTTGTTAATGATTGCCATTTTTCATGCAACTTAGGAATGCATTGCTTTATTTCTTCATAAAATATAATGCTAAGAGCGTCTAATTATTACTCAAAAGTGTTTTTGTACATGTAGTAAGACATGCTGGTCCTGTTTTTGTTCCTTCCTTTTTTGATTTTAGGTACTCTATTGGAGATTTATGAAAAATGAAATTCATGAGAAGACACCTTGGCATGATCTATGTAGTCGATCTCACCTAGTGGGACAAGGTTTGCTTGTGGTAATGGAGGTTTAAGCAAAATGAAACACTTGGTACTTTCTTGTTGGGGAATGCTTGACTGTTCTGTTTTAGAATTCTAGATTTTTGGTGTTTCTCATACGTGATATGTCAATGTGAAATTAATTTCAAACTATGTTAGCAGTTAGCCATGTAACCAATATCTGTTTGTGAAAATGGTACTACACCACTAAAATGTCTGTAACTAAAGGAAGCCAACTTATTATGTATAGAGTATATGTGCCAGTGGACTATTAACTTGGCTTCAAATTTGGCTTGTTGAACCTGTGAGCTTTTTCCTTCATAAAAAGCTAGAAAGTAACTTGTTAAGATGTTGGACAAAGTGGAATTATATTAGAGGTTGAAAGTGAAAATGGAGTTTAATAATTCATATGCACTTATATCTATTATAATAGGTTTTTATAGGATAAAGCATTTGAATGGAATTTGAACTGCTTTAGTGAAAGTGAAAATTGGAAAACTGCCTCTGTGGATATATACTAAAAGTTCTTGAAAGAATATTTTTTTGAACTATTTGTCATTCCATTGGCATAATGAGGACCAAATCTCAACATAAAGAATTAGGATGAAGCAGTTTCAACCTGGTTGCTCTTTTATGAGTCACAAGTCACAACAAATTCAAGGCCATAATAGTGTACTTCTGAGGGAACAATGTTACCTAGGAATATATTTTTCAATCAGCTTGTCCTCTCCTGCTTTTGAATTATAATAATCCCACCATCTGGTTGTTGAACTGTTGTGTATACTGTGTGAACTTTGGTGTAAGTGTTTCGTATTTTTTAGATAAATTTCATGATCTTTCTTTCTTAGCATCTATTGCAAAATTATTTTGTAGGTGATGTGTCTGCAAATAAAGATTTTATATCTTCTGATCCTTTACTTGATAATCATGCCAAGTTGCGTGAGACTGGAGGCTTTTCTGCTTATACTATCACTAATGCTTGTGGTCCCTCTACCACATTGGGAAGCCTGCCTGAAACTGAGAAGAATGGGAGTCAAGCGAAGGTTTCTGCTAATCTGAACCCTCCTGTTTCTAAGAGCATAATCATTAGGGATGCAAAACACACATTGTCTATTGTTCATGTTCCTAAGGGAAATGATTCATCTAGAGATGAGAGAAGCTTAACTCCTGAGGTGAATGATCTTAAGGGGAATGATGCATCTAAAGATGAGAGAAGCTTAACTCCTGAGGTGATGGCAAATTTTCCCAAAGATGATGCTACAGAGTTGGCTAAAAAGGGGGAAAATGTTAGTAAGCGAAAGCCAGTGTCTGTGGCTGTAGCCAACAAAACATCTACGGTAATTATTATAGCTCTGATCTTAAAGGCACTCTAATCTGAATGTTATTCTCTGCATAGCTTGTACTTCCTGGTTTAGTTCCTCCTTGAATGTGCAAGCTGGCTTCTTGAAAGATTCATTTAAGATATATTATGTGCTTTTCATTATGAAGCGATCTGATAGTCTTGTCTCATTTTTCCTCATCCTCGTCATTATTATTTAAGGCTGTTGAGGGATCTGCGCCACCTTCTGGCTCATGTACTGCAAAACTAAAATTGTAATAAATATTTCACCAAGGACCCTTCAGATATCTGATCGTGAAGTATCACAGAATGTCTCTAAAGGTAGATCGGAGCGCAAAAGGAGAGCATCGAAGCTAGCTGGAAAGGAATCTTCTAGTAAAGTAAGTGACACAAATGGAAAAATTCGGGCAAGACTATCAGAAAAAGGAGATAAATCGACTAGTATTCCTGTGAGCCCACCTCTGGGATTCCAACTTATGCAATCCAATGAGGTTCAGCCATATGGCAACATTGATGGCACCGGTACAAAGCCATTTGCTCTTCTAAGTGCTTCAACATCTCGCCTTCCTGATCCGAATACTTCTGCTTCTCCGCATGTTCTATTTCCACAGCCCTGCACAGATATTCAGCAAGCACAATTGCGTGCACAGATATTTGTCTATGGAGCTTTAGTGTAAGTTCAAATATTTGTTTCCTTATATGTTGTTTATTCTCTATGAGTGGTACATGGATGTGATGTGTACTTGTACTTAAGTGCTTGTGTAGTATGAATGTGTTTCATAATTCCCCACTAGTCTGAGACTCCTGGTAACAAATGGTTAATTGAAATTAAGAAAATCTTCACTAGTTCTATTGTTAGTATTTATGTTTTCCTTTGTGTGTAGTGTGTTGTCACTAGTGTAACTTCATGAGATAGTGATGTTTGAAATATTTTACGCTTTCTACTATGAAAACCTGTTGTTCCAATGTCTATTATTTTATGGTTCTACAGTCAAGGTACGGCACATGAAGAGGCACACATGATATCAGCTTTTGGTGGCCCAGGTTTCTTCACTTATTAATCAATATCTTGCTACTACTACTACTTGTTATAACAAGATACTGAGTTCCTAGAAATTGTTCTTCCAGATGATGGAAGGAACTTATGGGAAAAAAGCTGGCGTTCCTGCATGGAGAGGCAGCATGGTCCAAAATCTCATCCAGTTATTGTGGAAACTCCTACGCAATCACAATCTGGTAGCTCTTGTTATATATCTCAATCTTAGTTTTTGACTTTGTTCTGGTTTGATTGCCTAATTGAGAATTGAGATCTGCAGGTCCCAGAGTGGCAGATTTTGCGGGTAAGGAAAGTACATTTCATGGAAAAGGTGTCTCTTCAAGTCTTGGGCGAGCTATCAGGAAAGATTCAACCCCCCTTGGAGTTTACCCACTACCACTTGCGATTCCCTGCATTCTAGTGCCCTTGCAAGAGGTTCCATTGTTTAGTATCCTCAAGCACTTACCTCTACAAATCCTCATCAAGCACCACCTTCAAGAAACTTCTTAAGACATAACACATCTTGGATCTCCCAAACACCTAGTCATGGACCATGATCTGCTTTTCCTGCTCTCACATCTGGTAACAGTTCCAGTCTTTCTGCATTACCTATCACACATATAAATAACTTAAGTTCAGTCAAAGGATCATCTGTACCTCCATCCTCTAGCGTGAAGAGTGCTCCACATGATGTGCCAACTTCTGGTCCAGATCTACAAAGTGTATTTGTAGGAGTTTCCCCTCTTGATACAAGAAATGCAACACTATCACACTCCAAGCCTTCAGGACCAAAGACCAAAGAACGAAAAAAATTTATGGTGGCGGAGTATATTGGCCAGAGGCAATCACAGTTGCATTGTCAACATGAACTGACTCCTGGTGTCAGTAACCATCCATCTACAACTGCTGCCATAGGAACCCCTGTCAGTAGTGTGCCCATAACTACTGTTGAAAATTCAGTTATTTCTATATCTCCCCCACTTGCTGATAACTTCAAAAGTGACCGGAATGTTCAGAAGAGTATTCGATCAGATGAGTCTGTTATGAAAGTTGAGGAGGCTAGGGTACATGCAGAGGAAGCTTCTGTTCTTTCTGCTGCTGCTGTAAATCATGGCTTGGAGATATGGAAACAGTTAGATAAGCAAAATAATTCTAGATTGGTGCTGGATATTGAGGCGAAATTAGCTTCTGCTTCAGTTGCAGTTGCAGCTGCAGCTGCCAATGCTGCATTAAATGCTGCCTTGTAAGCAAAACTGATGGCTAATGAAGTACTTGTTGTATCTGGTTCAGAGAATTCTTGCCAAATTTCTAAACCTAAGGGTTTGAATAGCCTGGGTAAAGCGACCCCTGCTTCCATCTTGAAGGGTGGTAATGGAATAAGTATCTCTACTATCATTGATGCTGCAAAGGAGGCTGCTAAAAGGAAAGTGGAAGCTGCTTCGGCTGCCAAAAAATGGGCTGAGAATATGGATGCTATTGAGAAGGCTGCTGAGCTGGCAGTAGAAACTGTATCACAAGCTGGAAAAATTGTAATGATGGGTGATCCTTTGCCGTTAAGTTATTTGGTGGAAGCTGGGTCTGAGAGTTGTTGGAAAGCAAGCCTAGATTCTACTCAGCCAGTTGGAGTATTGAATGATAATAGGAACGCTGATAATGTTGGAGAAAGACCAGGAACCTCTCATGCATCTAACAGAGATGTCTCATATGATGAAAGGCTGGAACTGGTTGCTACAAGTGAGAAGTCTATTGATGCCATCTCCATCGTAATCAATGCCAACGAAAAGAGTTCTGAAGGACCAAGGAGCCACAACTTGTCCAAACAAGCACATCAATGTGGTTCCTGAGTCTGACACTGAAATACAGGCTTCTTTCACTGTTGGTAATGGATCTGAAAATTTGGAAGGAAATAACATCATGGAAGGCTCACTTGTAGAGGTATGTCTTCACTAAGTATTTGTTTTCATCCCTCTCTTATTGATCTAGATAAAGATGACGCTTGTATAACAAAATCACGTTCATTTTCTCCATTTCAATCAGTTACTGAGTCAGATGATGACATATAGACATTTTGCTCTTTGGAATAAGTATTTAAAGGTTGAAGATATATGCTCTTTAAAAAAATATCCACTTATTATTTGAATTGAGAATTGAAAGGAAACTTAATCTGGGTTTTTCTTGCTTAGCTAACATAGAATATTAATGACTCCTATGGGCTGGTAATGTTATCGTAACAACTTTGTTAAAATGATGAATAAATCCTTTTTTTTATTCAAATTACTTTTTATTGTTTACAATTTTCTAAGTAATAGGATACTTTAGATAGATTCCTGCCCTAATCAACTCAAGTAAACGCATCTATCAGGTTTTCAAAGATGACGGATTTAAAGCAGCATGGTTCACAGGCAGCGTATTGAGTCTGAAAGACGGTAAAGCCTATATTTATGTAATGATATACTATGCTTGAACTTTCAAGAGGTTTTTTTCTAGTACACTTAATACTGCATTCTGGCTTCGGATGAAGTTTGTTAGTTTGGCAGTCATCCAACAGATGATGGAAATGGTTTTATTGAGTCGTATATTTTTTTATTTTTAAATTTTTTATGCAAATAAAATGACTACTATATTTTCTGTTGTATTGTTTATCTAGCATAAACCTTTTTGATTGTCAATATTCTCTCCCCCCCCTTCTCTTTTCTTGGATGAAGAAATTTGCAAAAGGGAATCAATTTATATTGGACTGAGAATTAAGTAGATCATAGCATCTGCATTAACTGCTCATGGTTGATCATTGATGCTTTGATATTCAGTATCATCATGATGTGTATTCCATTTTTTGTAGTTAAACAGTTGTTTAGCAATTATGATGTGTATTTCCATCTGTTATATAGGTTTACATTCTTTACACTATATGTTATTTCTCACATTTGTTGGTTTTTCTTATCAGCTGGCAGGAAGGAGTTATCATTGACAAGAACAAGAAAAATGAAACTATAACTGTTCACTTTCCAGGTGTCTGCATTAATCTTCATTCTTTGTGCTTACCAGTGTAAAAAACTCATTTCTTGTAAATACATAATCTAATTGGTTTGCTTCAGGCAGTGGAGAAACATCGTTTGTCAGAGCTTGGCATCTTCGTCCATCTCTTATTTGGAAGGATGGGAAATGGATTGAGTCTTCCAAGGCAAGAGCAAATGATGATGCTACCCATGAGGTACAATTTTTTGCAGATGATTCTTATATTTGAATCAATTGCCTGTATGTGCTGAGTTTCTATAATTTCATGCAGGGTGATACACCAAATGGAAAACAACCTAAGCTGGGTATTCCTGCTATGGAGGTTAAAGGGAAAGACAATAAGCCTGATACCCACACAATGGTCTTCAAAAAGAAGAATCAAGAGTGATATTTGGTGTTCCTAAACCTGGGAAGAAAAGGAAAGTTATGGAAGTAAGCAAGCATTATGTTGTAGATGGGACAAATAAGACCAATGATGGAAATGATTCAGCAAGGCTCGCAAATTTCGTGGTACCTCAAGGTCCAGGATCAGGGGGTTGGAGAAGTAGTTCCAAAAGTGATACCAAGGAGAAACAAGGAGCTGACCCCACCTTCAAGCCTATAAAGCCACATAGTGATTTGGGAAGATTGACCACAACAAAAGAAAGCAATTTATCAACCTCTCATGCCGAGGATCTAACAAGTCAGACAGAAAGGATCAAGGACTCTTCAAGTCAGTCAAAGGATGCATCTCAAAGCGAAAATCAGGAAGAGAGTGCATCCCATTCTGGGCTAGTTGCTGCTGGAGAGGGACCTATCTTATATTCTTTACTTTCAAATTCAACCGAATCTCACCCTCCTAAGACGTACAAGAAAAGGGCAAGGGGAAAAAGACTCATTCACTGTCTGTTTGACTTGTATTAGAATTGTACTTCAAAATATATCTTTTCCTTTTGATTGGAGTCTTACATGGTTGACTCTTGCATGGAAGTTGTTAGAAGGATTACAGAGCTCTTTAACTATCTCAAAGATACCTTCTAGTTCACATGAAAAGGGTCACAAGAACCAGAATTGTACTGCTTCTAGGGGGTGAGAATCTGCAACTATAATTCTGATTGCTTGTTAATTGGGTCTGTTTTACATTGCAACTTATTTGTCCACAATAACAGGTAATAACCAGGGTTGAATGGAGGCCTTACAAGTTACAAGGATAAGCCATTAAGTTCAAACACAAACCGTCATTGGATGAATAAATCACACAGAATAAAATGTGTATAATAATAATGATAATAATAATAGGGAACATAAGAATTGAAAGTCTTGTTTCCTTGGTTTAGGTAGAGGCTAGGGCAGTTGATTACATTGTTGTATATGGAATTTGTCTGTTGTATCAAATGGGTTTCGGTATCTGACTTGTAACTTTCAAACCTGTTTCACTCCCATATATCTCATCAAAATAAAATAAGTGAAATTCGCAAGTTAAGCCTAGTCAATATGTAACAAGAAATTAACCACATCCCCTAGCACAAGTGGTAAGTGGCTTGGGTTGCTTAAGTGTCTAGTCCCGGGTTCAAACCTTGGTGGCGGAACCTCCTACCAAATATATATATATATGTAACAAGAAATTACAAATTATAGAATTCATAGATTATAGATGTTTTTTTTATTAAATGAATCACATTAAACTCAATTAATCAATTTTCTTTAATAGCATTATTATGCCAGCTCCTTCACATTTTAGTAAACTATAAAAAATGCACTTGAATTATCAATTATCTTTTTTTTTGGTTGCCCATGGTATCCCCCAACCTGACAGGTCCAAGACTAAACCACCCCGAATCTGAGCTCCATTTAAGGGTCTGCCGCTGGCCAATGGGTTGCTGCATGCACGGGATTCGAATCCCCGACACTTGCTTAAGCGGACTAGTGAGCTGACCACTAGACCAATCCAAGGTGATTTGAATTATCAATTATCTGAGTTGAAAAAAATTCTTTCCACTTTTATTATCAACAAAACTGCCCTAAAATCTTTTTTAAATAAGAACTTCCCAAGTAAAAGTCTATTCATAGATGGACATTTTTTGCACTTTTTAAATTATTTAAGGAAATTTTGTGGATAACAAAATTGGGAAGCTTTTTCTTTTTGGTAACCTACTGGGAAGCACTTTTGTCAGCACCAAAATTTGGAGTTAAATATCAGAATGGCCCCTCAAATTTGAGGTTTTGAACAAAATGGCCCCCCAAATTTATTTGTTATCAATTTTGCACTCGTGGATCCCGTTAGCCCTTCTGTCCACTTCCGTCATTTTTCTACTGACATGGCCGTTAAGTTGACACGTGGGATTGCAATGAAACGACGTCGTTTCTGGTTCGCGCCAGTAGAGAGAGAAAACGACGCTGTATTCGTGTGGGATGGGTAAAAAGAAGAAAAAAAAGAAGGGGGTAACTTAGTTACGAAGTGAAACAAGAGTCAATGACTCTTTCTCTTCTCTTCTTCGTCTTCTTCCTTTCTTTCTCTTCTCCTTCTTTCTATCTCTGGTCAATCTACTCCGGCGGTGAAGGGTAAGCCCTAAGGAGAGCCGTCTGGCGTGGGCGGAGAAGCGAAGTCCACCGTCGTTGACGCACAACCATTCTCTTCCGTCGAGGTATGTATCAAAAACGAAAGCTTCCACCTTGAATGCCCTGTTTTTGAGTGCTTGCTATAATATGCTGTCATTACTATTCTTTAATGCATAAAGAAGTTAGTGTTCATGATCAAAGAGTATTTTGATTCGCAGAATGAGGATCGTTTTTTATATGCTAGGGTTTTTTTTTCACCTCGTTCTGAAGTTGGGTGTGTATGAGTTCCATATGGTAAATTGATTGCATGGTTGTACTGGTTTGATTTGGCTGTTGAAGTTTGGGGGTTTCATTGTTGGATGTTGGTCTTATATTTGTGTGAGTAGATTTCTTGAAAAAATGAATCTGATTTGTTAACTCTGCGTGTTGATCATTCGTTGCAGATGGATACTATTGATGTAGTGTATCATCACGGAGGGGAGTTTGTTACTAGCAAAGATGGGGTCTTGGTGTATGAGATGGAGACTATTGATGTGGAGGAGAAGATAGATGTGGACACTCTGGATGTGTTTGCAATGAGGAACCACTACTTGGCACTAGGATGTGAGAAGATTGAGGAGTGCTGGTGGTTAGTTCCTGGTAGGTCTCTGCAAACTGGAAGGAGGAAACTTAAAACTGATGCTGATCTGCTGGAGTTGGTGTTCCATGCACAGAGGAATGGCAACGAGATCCACATCTATTATGAGCATGCAGTATCTGTGCCTGAGTTAGCTGAGGAGTGCCCCAAGCTAATTGAGATGACTCCCACCCCCACACAGGTTCCAACAGAATCTCCTACAGTTATTGATTTAGAGAGTTCCCCACAAAGAGACACACCCACTATGTCAACCCAACCATCACAACCCCATGTGACACCCACTCAAAACTCCAACACTGATACAATCAATCCCACAAAATCCAACTCCAACAATAAGCCCAAATCATCAAAGTTCGTAGTCACTAAACAAGTTAAGCCCAATTCGAAGCCATCTGTTAAGCCCACTGCCAAGCCCACTGTGAAGCCTACTCTTAAGCCCACTTCTATGGCCAATATGCCCAATATGAAGCCCACTGTTAGGACCCAAACAAGATCATCAACTAGAGTGAGCCCAAGAAAAACCAAAAAAGTTGTGGAAGATCAACTTAGTGGGGA